>JANRGW010047171.1:0-51693 GCA_024733675.1 Psilopsiagon aymara
GAATGGGTTGCCCAGGGAAGTTGTGAATGCTCCATTGCTGGCGGTGTTCAAGGCCAGGTTGGACATAGCCTTGGGTGCTATGGTTTAGTGTGAGGTGTCCCTGCCCAAAGCAGGGGGGTTGGAACTGGATGATCTTAAGGTCCTTTCTAGCCGTAACTGTTCTATAATTCTGTGATTCTATGAAAAGCAGACACAGGAAGAAATGCTGTTTGGTTTGTAACAGAGCTCATTTGATACCAATTCCATAGGGTTAGCCTCTAGATGATTCAGTTTCTTAAAAGAGGTATGTGTCTTCAGGGGTCTAGGCTAGACAAAGTTGCTGAAGGTTTTCACAGCTGGACTGTAGTCTTGGTTTGCCAATATCAGACTTATTACTAGTTTGAGGGCCAATAGAAATGGCTGTGATTGCTTTTAATGCGATTTTAACTCTCAGAACCTATCTGAGTTCTAGAAGTAATCTTCAAGACTTAAATCCCCTAAAGCCCGTGACATGGAGCTGGCAATAGATCTTCAACAGACTGATGGACCAGATAGCTGCTCCTGTGAAGCACGTAAACTTCCACGGCCCAGTAGGAGGAGTGTGTTCATGTGCGGAGAGAAGTGCACCTGCTATCACATTCCAGTAAGCAGTAGACAGGCACTGATCAGTCACATACAGCTTTCCTTGTACCAAAGTTACCCTTACTGCTACTTGGAGTGGAGGGAAAAGGGGACAATTTGAATAATTTTTCTTCATTAAAGAATGATAAAAGACCTTATTCTGCCGAGGCATAGAGCTCATAAAGCTGTTTAGGAGCTGAAGGAATCAATCCAGGTGATCCAAAGATAGCAGAACAAAAGCTCTTGGCCAGTGTAATTAGCTAAGTACTGCATGCTATTCCTTCAGCCCCCACTTAATCAATCAGGACAGTGAGTGATGATACATGTTTCAGACTGAGTGAAAAATAGGTCTTCCCCTGATTTACCAAGACTCACCTTCCTGAGTGAATTTGTAAGGCCAAGGAAAGACAAGCAACAGGGCAACCTGAAAGCTAAACATGGGGCTAGGCCTTAGAAATGTCTTGGTTCAGTTGGGTGTCAGTTGCAGGCTGTTTTGTGCAGCTGGCAAATCCCTCAATCTGCCCTCACTTTCTCCTGTGAAATGGGTAGTTTAGCACACCATCCCTGTCTATGCTTTGTCTGTTGCATACTGTTGTAACTGTCATCTTGATCAGGATCTCTAGGATCCACTATTTTGCCAACAGTAATGGTCAGGGGGCCACCACCATCACTGTAGGCAGAAACTCCTTTTTTTAGCTATCCATGGGATTAAGGCACTAAGTGTTGCCCCAGTAAGGGTGAAAATGCAGGAGAGATTTGAACTGCTGGGTTCAAACTGCTAAATTTGAACTGCTCTGTTCAAATCTGAGTGTCTGTCCTGGCAGCAAAAAGGAGATTCAACAAAAAGAGGGTCAGCTGGCTCTGATCCTAACTCAGCCGGAGGATGAGATGCTGGGATTTTTACTGTAACTGTTGCTCTGTGCAGCTTTCCAAAGGGCCAGCACTGTACATTTTTAATTATTATGTTGGCAAGGGTGAGAGTAAACAGCAGCAGTTCAATATCAGTGTTCACAAAAGTCTCTGCTGGGACAGCTGGGAACTCAGACTGGCAGCCCTAAGGTTTGTTGTCCCATTTCCCTGTGGGTTTGCTCTTCTCCTGCCAGGCTGTTTGAAAGTGATTTGGAGTCTTTAAAGCTCATCCAAGCTTTTCACATGTTGAACACAGTCTGGTTCAATACAGACTGGACAGTGCCTGGTTTTAATTTACTAGATTAAAGACATTCCCTCTCAGAGAGAAGATGTCTTTAAAAATTACCCTTCTGTGAGATATCTGTGGTGGTGCTTGGTGTGAAGAAAGCTGGGAAAGATCTTGCCCAAGATTTAGATCATCATTCAGATTCTGCAGGTTTTTAATGCATAGGGTCAGTACACAGATGACAGTTATTCTGGTGAATCATTGCTTGCTGCATCTTGGATTAAGCCAGGCCTAGCATGGGCAGGGTTTGCTCTCTGAGGTAGTGGATCAGCCTGTTATAGAGGGGAGACTGCAAACTTCAGGGTTCAAAGTGTGGGTTGGCTTTGGATTTAGTAGCTACTGACCACCTTTAGTCGTGGCAGAATGAAATACTCATTCCAAACCCTCTGACAGTGGGAGGACTCTTTCTCTGAAAAATGCTTGTCTATAGGCTTCATTCAAATCTCTCTATAAGGAAAAGATGTATATTGAATTTTGCAATCCTTGCTCAAGTCCTCAGAAGAATTAGTTGAACTAATTCCAAACAGCCTGAGCAGTGTTTGCTGCAGTACTTGTGCCTTGAGGTTTTGAGCGTACTTTTTGTTCTTTCCTCTTGGAATTTTTACGCAATATTAAAGTTGTCCACAGCTTGTTCAACTCCAAGCTGTTGTTGCAAATTTGTTTGCCAGAAGGGACATTTTCATCCTTCACAGGACCTATTTTTAAGATTCCTGAAGTGAGAATGATATCCCAGAGAACTGTACAGGATGCTGTGGCATCTGATCTCAGCTGATCTCAGGGGCACTGCAGAGTGACTTGGAGCCAAAACAATTGTCCATATTCATTGAAAGGGCAGGGAGGCCATAGCGAAAGAGAATATAGTTACCCTCATTGGAATTTGGCCAGCATCCCAGCTACCACTGCTGCCTCTGCTCTTGCAGGAATGTCCTGGGATTTTCATTAATGCATGGTTCAGCTTATAGAAACATTTGCCTGCTGCCTTAGCCCCTGGAGCTGTGGCAATTAAAGAAATGCTTTTTAGCCAGCGTTTAATGACTGGCTTTAGCAAGCATATTCCCTTCCTTTCTAGTTATTTCTGCTTCCCTCCCCTTCTTTCTCTGCCTATCCCCAGGATGCAAGCGTAAATTTTCCAGTGCAGTGTGCAAACAGTACATGCGGTGAGCCCCCATCCCCCGTTCATGTAGCATTCTAAGTGTAGTCTTCATGTAGAAACGTACTCTGTAAAATCATTCAGGTGGGTGATGGAGGGAAACCACCTCTGAGAAGGCCTGATCCCGGCTGTCAGACTGACTTACCTTCCACCAGGGAATGATGGATGCTCTTGACTGCGCCAGGGTCAGGGCAGGCCCGACAGCAACTACAGGCTGGGTGGAGAACGGCTTGAGAACAGCCCTGAGGAGAAGGACTTGGGGGTGTTGATTGATGAGGAGCTCACCCTGACCCAGCCCAGGAACTACCGGGACTGCATCACCAGCCGCGGGTCCAGCCGGCCGAGGGAGAGGACTCCCCCTCCATACTCCTCCCTGGTGAGACGCCCCCTGCAGTCCTGTGTCCGGCTCTGGGGCCCCCAGCACAAGAGGACGTGGAGCTGTTGGAGGGAGTGCAGAGGAGGTCACGAAGATGCTGCGAGGGCTGGAGCACCTCTGCTATGGAGACAGGCTGAGAACGCTGGGCTTGTTCAGCCTGGAGAAGAGAGGGCTCAAGAGAGACCCTAGAGCAGCTTCCAGTGCCTAAAGGGGGTGACAAGAAAGCTGGAGAGGAGCTCTTGACCAAGGGTGTGTAGGGACAGGACAAAGGGGAATGATTTTAAACTGACAGGGGATATTTAGATTAGGCATTAGGAAATTCTTCCCTGTGAGGCTGGTGAGGCCCTGGCACAGGTTGCACAGAGAAGCTGTGGCTGCCCCATCCCTGGCAGTGTTCAAGGCCAGGTTGGACAGGGCTTGGAGCAACCTGGTGTAGTGGAAGGTGTCCCTGCCCATGGCAGGGGGTTGGAACTGGATGAGCTTTAAGATCCTTTCCAACTAAAACCAGTCTGTGATTCTGTGACTGCTTCCACCATGCAGAAAGCAGGAATATGATTTTTTGGTCACCTCTGGGACCCAGCACTACATGCAAGAAGAGACCAGCAAGTCAAATGATGTACGAGTTAGGTCACTTTTTGTGTGCTGCCCCAGTTCAGGTATAGAACTGGAGAAAGCCTAGCAGCACTCATGGAAAACATGCCTTTATAATCCAATTCTTTCCTGAGATCAAGGGCCTTTTGCTGCCCATAGCGAAACAGGTCATTTCACATTGCCCTTACTATTGGGAATCTCATAGCTGTTTGTCCTGTCAGTTTATTTTCAATGACATTTTTGGAAACAGAAGAGCAGAAAAAACCCTCAGAGAACTGTGAGAAATTAGGAAGTGCTACCGAGTGGAGGAGAAGGCAGGAAGAGAATGCACATTTTCAGTTTGTATTTGAGATACTTTTGGTGGACTGTTCCCTGGCACGTGTGGCAGAATAAGATTTTGAAACCTTAATCTAGAAAAGCATTTGGATGTCATATAATGGGAGTAAGTCCTGCTTTTTGTTGAAGAGTAAGGTGTAAATATAAGCTTCCACAAAGATAGCAGCCTTTCGGACTGAATATTGAGGTTTGTCTTCACACAGAAAACAGCTTCAATAGACGAGCTTTAGAGCAGGAGCTCTCTGGCATGCAGGAAGGAGGAAGATAATGGGCAATGTGCCTGACGCTTTTACAGGTATGCTCACCTCATCCATCTCCATGGCACTGGCAGCAGTACCGTCACTGAAAACTTGGACCTACCTCAACTTGAACTGCAGCTAAATTCATTAATGTGTCCAATGCAGCTAAAAATAGTTTCGCTGAAAATATTTGGCTTGATAAATGGATGTTTGGAAATACAGCTGTAAATCCGTTTCCCTAAGAGGGCTGATAAGACAGTTCCAAGGAAGATGTGGGTGGCTACTTCAGAGAATCCAAGCAAGGAGAGGAATGGGTGCTGTGCACATACCTTCATAAACTTCACTGCTGGGACTACAGCTGGGACTGGCCAAAATAGAGAAGAGCCTTACTGCCTGAGCTGCTCACTTGATTTTCTGGGGCATACTCTGGGACCTGAGCTCTGTGCTCAGCTCTGCTGCTGGTGATCCTGATTCAGCCAAGGTCAAAGTCACCCCTGCACATCTGTATGAGCTACAGTGGTTTGGGAAGCTTGTGTCTGCTGAGAGAACTGTTGAGCTGAGGGAAAAACTGCTACCCTCTTGAAAACATAAAGGTTAGACCTTAGGAAAACAGACACTGTACTTTATAAGGACTAGGAGCTCTTCCCATGCATCATCTGTCAGGATACCTGTAAAAGGAGCACAGAGCAGGCACTAGCATCTTTGCTCTTATTATCGTAACAGTGGCTTTAGTGACCTTCAGCTTTCACCCATATTTGAAGGGGTATTTTTAAGGTGGAAGAGCATGAATGTGTTTTCTTTCATATACTTACAGGTTTTGCATTATTAGTGTCCTCATTTACAGCATAAAATTCACAAGAAAGTTCCTGGATTGATATGAAATGCCTTGCTTATTGCTAGCTAAGCCTGCTCTTAATATCTTCCTTTTAAAACTGCCAGCATTTTCTTGAGCTGGCAAAAAACCCTCCATGTGCAGGTTGAAGACACATAGGCTGACACAGGCCTTTTGGACACTAGTTAAAGAATTGACATGAAGCACAAACAAAATTAGTTCAGTGCTTATTAATATGAATATTATCCAGTGTTTACTGCCTAAGGTGTTTTCAGGACAAACTGATGGGGATCATCCTCTGAACCATAAGATTAAGGATACTATCTGCAAGGATGTTAGAGAGTTGCAGAGCAAAGAGACCACAGAGATGGACGGTGGAGTGGGAAGGACTGAAAGTTAGCAGTCAGCAAGCAAAAGAGGTCAGGACCCCTTTTCTCTCATTTGGTAACTAGCCAGAGTACCTGCAGCATTCCCTGGTGAGTCTGGCTGGGTTTTATATCTGTGTTGAGAAATAAGGTAAATGCCTCTGTTTAACAGTTTACTCTTGCTTTTCCACACCATAAAATTTATTCATATATCTGCCTTTGAACCTTTGAGATGTTCACTCTGGCTCCAGTGAAGAAACTGCAACTGCTCTGTTTTCATAACAGTGAACAGCATGAACAGATTAATTTGCCACTCGTGCATAACTCATATTACTGAAAACAGAACTACCCATAGGATTGAAGGGTGAAATTCTGATTTAGGACTGAGCTGCCAGGATTTCATTCCTCTTCTCACTAACACTCCACAAGCTGCTGTTTTAGGCCATCATTAGAAAAGCATCCCTCAATGTTGAGCGCCGCAGCTACAAAGAAGATAGTACAGAGCAAAGCAGCTGACCTTTGAATTTCGACCTGCCACAGTGTGGCAGCAGGGGACAAGGAGAGTGACTGCAGGGCAAGGGACTGAACAAACTGACCAAACCTGCAGCTCTCCCTGCTCCTCCCAGTAAGATCACGAAGTCCCGTAAGACGTCCACAAGACCTGAGCAAGAACAGGCTTTTCTGTTCCATGTGGATAGCGTGGTAGAACCCTGTTTAGGAAAACGCTTGCGCACATCTAAGATTGCACACTTTCATGAGGGTTCGTGGTGAGTAGGTTCTCAAATGCTCAGCCAGCAAAGCCAGGGGATCATGTGCAGGTGGCTGTGCACAGCAGTATGTAGGTGGCGGTTAGAGCTACATGGACACTTGGATCTTTAAGATATTAATTCTTTCTGTATGAAATTGAAACTGTTTCACTCCCTCCTGTGCTTTCAATCATTTTTGAGTATTTGATTTTGGTTATTTATTATTGGGGGGTTATTTTGGTGTCACAAAAAATGTTGCCAGGGGATTCCTTTCATGGGTTGATTTGGAATGAGAACACTCTTACAGATGGCGCCATGAAGTGGTCTTCACACGGACACTGGTCTTGCAGGTAGCCATGCCTTTGTATATGTGCTCCCACACTCCAGTGCATGTGGGATCAGAAGCAATACATTCATGATGTACAAATGCCCATTTTTTAAAGATAGCTGCTGCACCTGGACCTGTGGAGCAGAGAAATAGTCTTCCTTTTGTCTCCAAGAGGCTATTCCTTCAAGAAAGTGCTAAAACACACTGGAGGTGCAGTGGCAACAAGGGGCCAGGGAAGTAGGGTGGTCTGTAGGCAGGGAAAATGAATCTCCAGGGCTGTGAGCCTGGCATCTTTCATGGGCACTAAATTTACTTGAGAAGACTTTTTAATAATTACAAGAGGCTCGGGGAATAAAGAAAGGGTTTGCCAAGTGTGATGCAGTGACAACAGCTTGGATCATAAGATTCCTCTTTTGTCTCAGCACTGTTGGCCTGAGCATTGTGCTGCTGCCATTCCCTAGTTTGAGGGGAGTTCTCACTGTGTTATTGTGGCGTGTGTGTGAGCATCGTGCTGCTGTGCCTTAATGAACAGGCCCTGCTGCTTCTGGAGAGCCTGTTACCATTTCCTTTTCCTTACCTAGCAGCGCAACTCCCTTGCCCTGAAGGACTTGTCTCTTGATGTTGAGCTGTGTTTTAATTGCTGACAGCTGCTCTGAGCTTTCATCTTCAAAGACTCCCTAAAAATATTGATGTCTGATTCTCATTAAAATGAGCAAGAAGTGAATACCTAAATTCCTTAGGCAGCTGTTGAATGCCTGGCAAGAGCTCCAGTCAGTTCATCAAGCATGGCTCTGCTGCATCATCTGTTTTGTTTTCAGATACAGACTATTTAGTGGTTATTAGTTTGCATTAGTAGGAAGGAGGAGCATGATGAAGAAGTGAATAATAGGGCAAAAGAAAGGATGGGAAATGATAGCACAAAGGAGAGAAAAACCACAGCAAGTAAGAATGAAAACTATGGAGGTAAGTGGAGAACCAGAATTATAGATGGAAGAATGTCCAAGAGCAGTTCCTCTTGGTTGTAGGAAAGAGAAAATTGCCCTAAGAGAAAATGGCTCAATGCTGGGGCCATGGTAGAAACATTAAAGAGAAGAGAGAGTCTCATTTGGCATTGGTACAGCGTGACCTGGCAGTCAGAACAGAGTGGGTAAATCCAGCACTAATGTGTTTCTTTCTGTGACCCTAGAGAAGCCACACCAACTTTGCTTCTGGTTTTGCTTCTCTCTAGTTTAAGAACAATACTTCCTGCTGTCTTCCCATGGCGTTGGAAGGGCAAATTAGATAAGGGAAGAAAAGTTATTGAGGATCACTACTACTATTATTATTGCTGTTTATTACAGGTATAATGGAATTATTAGTATTGGGGAAGTGAAATAAGGGAAGAAGTGACAAACATCAAAAGCAGTAACTGGCCATGGTGGGGCCAAGGATCTGTCTCTAGGAGAGATAAGTACTACCTGTCCTGCTAGCCAAAGTCCCAAAGGTTTGCCTAATTTATGGAATTACCTGATTGCAGGGCAGATTTTCTCGGCATTTCTGTTTGGAATTCATATCAGCAACATGCCAAGGTGGGAACTTCACTGTCTAATCCTGTGAAAAAAACTCTCACTACTTTTCGAGCCTGCTGATTGACTTCTTTCTTCTTTGAACTGATCACTGGAGTGTACATCTCAGATGTTTTCTCAGAAATATTTTCCAGTTACCTCAAAAAGACACAATCCAGAGAAAGTCTCATGGCAGCTGGTCACCCCATCCAGCTACAGCCTCCGGGGATTACGGCAATATAGGGGATAACAGCAAGTGCAGAAAAGGAATACAAAGTCTGGGAAGACGTGTGAGGCATCTTGTAAAAAAGGGCACAAGGCAGTGCTATGTAACAAGGATTGAAATGCAAGTTTCCAATGTTGTCATTTGCTCCTTGTTTTCAGAAAAGGCAGGAGGGAGGTTGAAGAAATAAGTACATTTCCTACTATGGCAGCTCCTGTGATGGTAGGTTTGTCTTTCCCCAGGCTTGAAAAATTGTTCTTGAAGTAGGTAATAAATATAGCTTTGTGGATGCACCTCCAACTGGTTTGTTTCCCTAGATGGTAAGGACAGGAGGAGGGAGGGTACATAAGGTCATGCTGTGAGAAGAGAGTATGCAAAGCAAAAGAAACTGCCACTAGCAAAAGCATAATAACACGTTTCTATGCCTATTGGTTTGCACCCAGTGCAGAGGGTGACATCCATTCAGGTGGGGCAGTCCTTGAACATTTTACAGTCTGGTTTGTGAGCAACTGTTAGTCCATGGCATCCCCTAGTTTGGGGGATGCACTGCAACCATCAAGAAGGGCTGGCTGGAGATGGTAGATGGGGGTCTGTACAGGTCCCTGTGGAAAGGATTAGGGAGCAGTTCATGTTATTGACTAAAAATCCTGGGGTTTTTAGGGTGCAGGTGGTCCCTTAACAGTATCTTACCTCAGGTTTAATAGTTGCAACCCCTATCACAGACCCATCTCCAGCTTCTTTTGGAGCATGACACTGGGTGAGAAACACAAAGCAGTAGACTCAGTTCATCTCTGCAGGTAAAGCTGCAGTGGCTCCTGCTACAGTGGTCAGGATAGAGATAATGATGAGGATGATGAGTGGCACCCTGCACACCAGGAACATGACAGGAATAGTGGTTTGTGAAGAGACCTGGGTTTGCCAGTGCTGCTCAGCTGCCATGCACTTCCAAATTTCATTGCTGGGATAGACTCGAGTAGTGGAGAAAATTTATTGTTGGTTTTGCCTCTTGTTACAGAAAAGGTCCTGGAGACTTCTTGAAGGTCTGAATCAAGGCCATAGCATAGGTTCATATTTCTTTGTGCATTAACTGAAAGAAGATTTGATTTTCCTTGGCCGTATACTTCTAAATGTAAAAATCTCTGTGGAAGCCTTACAGTTCTGTGCTTAAGAAGGTGGAAAATTATCTTAAGAGCTAAGCCTTATTTCCTCGACTGGCTTAGGAATTTAGAGGCACCAGAGGAGTCAGATGCAAACTCACCCATGCATGCCTTCTTATCTCTTGTAGCTGAAGCCAGCAATCTGTTTTCCATTTGCTTCTTCCCACTTTTTGCTGACGGGCTGACTGCTGAGATTAACCTTGCTCCCAGGACAGGCAACAGTCACACAGGAAATGGAAAGGTGCGGAAGTGTCGCAGCCCTCATGGGAGTCCTCGTAATGACCTTGAATCCTCCCCACTTGTCAGTAACTTGCATCCATCCTGCATGGATCACAGTGGCATTTCTGCAGCTGGATTGCTGCTTTGATGTCAGCAGCCACTTTGCTTTGGCGCTTGTCCTCGGTAAATTATACTGGAAAAGATCATGGTCTTTTCCAGATCATCCAAGTTTGGAGACTAGAGGAAAACAATCTGATTACTCCTCTGCTCCTGGCTGGGTTTTCCTCTGAGGAGAAGCCAGCCAGGTGTGCAGCCAGGCATAGGGTCAGGGATACTCCTGCTGTCCTGGGGTAGTGCAGGCACAGGCAAGGAGAGAAGGGACTGTAGAGAAGGGGTGGTGCTCGGTCATCGAGGGGTGGCAGATTTCCATCTGGATCTGTAGCACTTGGTGGGGAACAGGCAGCACCTTGCTGCTGCTGCACATGCTTCATTTTGGCTTTTGGGAATACCTATTAAAGGTGAGGTCCTGGTCCCCTTTGTATCAGAGGCTCTATACCATTTTCCCTCAGCATTCTGGACAGATTCCAGTTTGGGTAAATACAACTTGCTCACCTGAAATCCCTCCTCTGAAAAAAAGCCATGAGCAGTTCTGAAAATCTAGGCACCGTATCATATATTTCCCTAGAGCATGAGATGATGAATTCAGTGAAGGGGCAGGAGAGCTGATGTTGTCCTGACAGGTAGGAAATAAATCAATTTGTCTGTCTGCAGATACACACACTTCCAAAAAGCCATGAGCTATCTGTTACAGCCTGCAACAACCTGAGTTCATGCCTCTTCTCTGTACAGGCTCAAATACTGCTGAGTTTCTCAGCCACAGCATTAAAATCAGAGCTGGTGCCTGCCAATGTGGTGACTAGATTTACAGCGGTGTTCCTCTGATGTAGTATCTGGAAAATAAGCCTGGGGATGCCAGAAGTTGTGAATGGAAGGGTCTGGAGCTCTTGCTAGGTTTCTTGCTCCAAGCTAAGTAAGTATGTTCATTAACTGCTTCAGGCGGAGTGTGGGAGAAATAAGTTATTTGGCCTGTGTTAAATAATACATTATTTTTTTTGGAACTTCCAGAAGGATTTCCTAGCCCCGCTAACCCTTCAAACTGTGCAGTTTAACTTGTTCTTCTACTGAATAAGGTTCAGCCTCTCAAGGTGAATTCATTCCATGTGACCCCTGTGTGACTGCCTGGAATAAATAAGTCTCTGCATCACTCTGCTTTGTAACTGAGAGCAGAAATGCTACTGTTCTATGATCCAGAGCACCATGAGAAAAAAACCCTTCCTTGCTTCCCCACAGAATAAAACAGTAATTTGGAAACACTTTCTTTTGCTTGGAGTAAACATCAATAGCTGAATTCTTTGGAGATGCATGTCTGCATCAGGGATGGGGAAATCCAGCAGAGACATGGCTCCAGGGGGAGACCTTTGACTTAACTATTTTTTGATTGAATTATCTTAACTGGTCTGTCTCTCTGACACAGGGGTTGGGGACAATAGGAAGGAATTTCTGTCTGTTGCATGGGAAACACTCGCTGCCCCAGGTTGTGACACAGCTTTAGCTCTGAATGAGGAGAGCAGCGTATTCTCAAGTCATACAGCAGCTCTGCAACTTGTTTTTTAGGATTGAGAACCCTTGCTGAACTCCACAGGGGCTTAAAAATCTGCATTTCCAAAAGGAAGCCTGAAGCAAACAGCTACTTGATAAGTTTACTGAGCAAGTGTGTGCACTGCTCTTACAGGATGCTGCTATGGGTCTATTACACCTAATAGTGGACAGGTAAATTAAAGACCCTAGTCTTAACCTGTTTGGTGCTCCAGCCTGGGCACTGGGAAGTGGTTAAAACCTTGACAGATGAATCTGACACTGTTTTCCTGGTTTTTCTCTCCAATGCACAGCTGGTTAAACCCTTTCCCCTAAGTTGTACCAGCGCTAATGGCCTTGTGAGGAAGAGATGAACCACAGATGCCCTGGAAATGCATTGTTCCGCTGGAAAGAATAAAAGTGATTCCAGTATAATGTGAAAACAAGAGGGCTAAAGCAGAGAACATCTTTCTGTAATGCTGCTTCTGCGCAAGTCATGGAAACTGCCTCTCTCAATTCTTTCATGAAGTAAAATTTCATCGTCTCTCACCCTGTCACTTCCTATAAAATCTTTTTTGGCAGCTCAGGAATTCTGGACAGCCATCTCCAGCAGTTCATTTGTGATGCTTCCCTGCCCATCATTATAATATCTGACACGAAAAGGGCAGTTGTTTGCCGTTGCAATTGCTGCTGCTTCTGAAAACACCCAGTTGTGCGTGTTATTTCCAGAGCACCTCCTGGTGTCCCTCAGGAGCTGCTGTGTGGCACGGCTTTCCCTTGTACAAGTACATACAGTGTACATGCATATTTGCTTGCTTGCTTTTTTTTATTAAGAAACTTCAGCAGGTTTACAGTTTAGGAATCACACTCACCATTCATAACATGAAGGACACAAAGATGGAATAATCCATCTTAAAAGCTACAGAGAATTTGTTGTTACAAAAGCACCTCAAAGAAAGGGAAAAAAGGAATAAATAAAGAAAACGTCTTTAAAATACTCAAGAAAGGGTCTCAGTTAGACAGCATTCTCTGAACCTACAGTAACCATAGCGAACCAAACAAAAGACAGTGGTAGTAAGTCTTATGTATCCTTGGTGATCTGCTTAAGCAACTTCTTGCTTTTACAGTAAGCCAAAAAAAGGAGAACAGATGGGTTCAAAGTCTGCTGCAGGACCTATTGAATGACAAGAAGCCTCCTCTAATGCAAGAAAATGGACTGGAGTGTTAATGCAAAGTAGGAGCAGGGGTGGCTTTTGGGATTTTCAGGAAAGGGCAGTGGGTATCGCAGGCTTTACTGCAGCAAAGACAACTGAAGGGACTTGAGCTTGTGTCAGCCTGAGGAGACTACTGAGGCATTCTGGAGTGAGCGTGTTTCAGGAGCAGCCAGCTTGGCAGGGAAGATCTTAGTCTCTGCTTCTGAAAGAGCCAGCTAGGTATGTTTGTGGAAAACAGAAGGAAAGCAGTATATATGGGGGAGGAGCTGAAGTCACAGAAATTTGATGGGATTTCACAGGAAGTAGAAGGTTTCACATCATGTAGATGGTTGGTGGGACACCATCTGGAAGGGGATACTTCCTTGTTGCATGGTTCTGTCTGTCACGGACTCTCCCCAGGGTCAGGGCCTGTGAAACAGGAATTCGCAGAGACAGCCCCTGGAATGAGAGCCAAGACGCGGATTGTCATCACCCACAGAGAGCTCACACATTAAATTGACAGGACAGACAAAAGCTGTAAGGATTGTGTTCATTTACAGGTGGGAAACTGAGGCACAGTAAGCAAGTATCTTTATGCTATGGACAAATGCTCTGCTGTACAGGTGCTCCTGCTGGTTTCAAGGAAAGGGGTTCTCCACATGTGGAAGTGCCTGGGCAGTTGCACTTAAGACCAGCCATTAAATCCAGCTTCCTAAGCTTTAGCCCAGCTCCTGAAGTCCAAAACCAGCCTAGTTTTTAGGTATTCCTCCAGCATAACTCCTTCATTACTCAACTTGGCAGAGGAGTCCAGCCCAAAAGAAAAAAACTAGTCATTGGCAGGCCCCAACTGACTCCTTCTACACCCACAAAGTTTGCTGGCTGCATATCACCTGGTTTTTCTCAGCTTAAATAAACCATAAGAGGTCTTACTGGCTATTGATTACATTTTTTATGCTAGTGACTGTTGAGAGTGGTTTTGACAATGCTGTGACTGCTTGAACTACTCCAGCACAACCTGAACTTAAAACTGGCTGTATTGCTGGCTCTGCCCTTGCTGCCTGACAGCACTTAGGTCCACTTGAGCTTCAGGGAAGATCTGGAGAGTTGCCTTCTCATTCTCTCTCACTTGAGACCTGGTCTGCAGCTTGAGATGGCTGCTTAGAGATGGTAACCACGTGCAGAAGTGGCCTGCCCTAGTGTTATTTGTCTTCTTTGCAGGATCTTCCATCCTTAACTACTCCATGCATTACAGAGCCAGCACAGTCCCATCCTTGGCTTTGTTCAGCCTTGCCCAGTGAAGCAGGTGTTCATGTAAATAGGTTCCATGTACGCTGAGGTTTGTTTGCTTTGTTGGTAGTCGTTGCACTGGGTAGAGATAGAGCTTTGTGTTTATAGTGCAGCTGGTTTTGTTTGAATCATTCAGTCCTTTTCTTGCAATGTCACCACTCCTTAAACACAAATATTTTTAGAGGTATTCAGAGAGAAGAAATGAATGTGGGACATGTGAGATAGTGCCTTGTTTCTGAACTTCTGTTGGAAACCTGGGAGTCTTTGGACTCTGAATGGCAGTGCCAGGTCACAGGCCTCTTGTAAATGTTTTCCTCCAGGAACTTTAAGGAATTTGAATCCAGGGAACTCCAGCCAAATAGATAACACAACTGTATCAAAGTAATAGACACATGAGAGGCTAACAGATTATTAACAGATGAGGTAACTGTGTAAAGAATGAAAGATCAATCCATATCTCCATTGATATTCTCTCTAGGTATGTAGGTAATATGGTTTTGATGCTGTCATCAAAAACTTCTAAGTACAAAGATGTGGATCTTGGTTCAGGTCTCTGTGGATAGTTTCAGCACACAGGAGCAAAGCAAATCGTTCTTAGCCTCTGGAATTACTCGCAGGTGACTCTGTACTCATGCTAGTAGACTGTCCTTAAAGGCATTCTTTGCTAGGGCACTGTGGCTGCTATGTGGCCTTGCAAGCTGCAGTTTAAGAGCCTTTGACATGGGCAGAATCTGGATCACCTCAGGATTTGAAGATTTCAGGGCTGCTTAGAATATCATCAGAACTATCATGGGATTGAGTCTTGCCTAAAAGTCTTCAATTTCACATTACTTATAAAGGTGATTATGGAAGAACCCAGATTTTCAGTAAAAGATAGGAGAAAAAGAAATGTCTAGCTCATATGATTGCAAAGAGAACCTTAAAGCAGTGATCCTGTGGAGTGAAAAAAACCCTAGAATGTAAATATAATAGAAGCTAGAATATAAATACAATTTGGGTTACTAGAGGTTAAAAGCAGGATTTTGTTGATTTTTTAAGGTCAAGGTTCATCAAGACAAGGTCAAGCTTCTAATGGGTGTCTCAGCCTTTGAAGTAGTTGCTATTTGTTACAGGAGATATTTTTCCAGGAATGCCTTTTCTCTATTGTATGTGATATAACACAACAAAACAAAACCAAAAAAAAACCCTGCTGTTGACTGTATCACAAGTCAATCTAACCCAAAGTGTCCTGCTTTATTGTACTCCATGGAAACGATACCAATATCTTTTCCTCTACAGGAGCAACCAACTGGAGCAATGCTGGATCTTTAGTTTGATATTTATTTGTGATGCAGCAAGATCTAATGTTTCATCTCACCCTTCCTGGTAATTGTGATACAAGGCTCTTTATACAAAGCCTCATTCCTGTGGTTTTATTCATTCTTAAGAAGAAAAGAAAAAAATCATTCATCAGTGGAATGATTTCCTGGTAGCACAAGTGGCAATGATTTTTACCTGCCTTTGTGGAGGGGTTCAGAGAATTTGTTAGCTAATGTCTGTGAAAGTTAGATTTTCAGCTTTAGAAGGTGTGTAAGCTGGAATATTATTGTTCAGGAGAACAGGCTGGCTTTGCCTGTGAGAAATTACTATTCAACACTGAAACTAATGTTCAGGTAAACCTCTACATCTGCTGAGTTGTATGCCTGGGTTATGGCTCAATCACACATTACCTGGCATGACTTGAAATAAAAGTAACTTCCAGCAGTGTGTGTGCAATTTCACTGCTCAGGAAATGGTATCCCTGCAAAGAACAGCCCTTCCCCTGGCTGGCTCAGAGTCTTAATCTGATTCAGGTACATTTCTGTGTCTCAGCAAGATATCTGGGAAGATGAAGGCCTGAAGGAAGAGATTATCCTTCTGAAGGAGCACACAAAACAGAGGAAAGTGCCCTAGGATTCTCCTTCTAACTTTGCCACTACATAGCTTGGAGCAACCTGCTTTCTTTGTTCTAAAATTAAAATTATTTTCTACTTCCTTTAAATACCTACAGGGGTGCTGCATGCCATACACTACACGCCCCTATGTGCATCTGCTTTGAAGCTGGCCAGTAAGAAGCTGATGTTTGTTGATCAGTCCGCTGTAGCACAAAAAGGAGCTTGAACAAAAACATGACATCCAAGCTCTTCTAATCCCAGCTTTGCCCTTGGGCTTGTGCCTGGGTGCTCTCATCAGGAGATGCTCCATGGTCGTTGTGCTGGCATTTACTGCTTCCAAATACCAAAGACTTTAAGGCTTATTCAAATCAGTGCTTCTTGGCATGATTAATTTGGCTGCTGATCCCCTGCTTCCATCCATAAGAAACGTAGGAGAGGCAAGCATGGACCTTTGAAGAAGCTGGCTGGCAAAGGGAGACAACATTTCTTAGAGAGCTGAGTCTGGGGCTGATTGACCATTTCCTTCAATAGAAATACAGACTCAGCTCTGCATGTGGCAGTCAAACTGTGGCAGGCACATCTCACCATTTCTTTCTCCTTTCTTTCCTGTGCAGATTGAAGAGGGAGGTAAGGCAGACTCCCTGCCTTCCAAGCTGCAGGCTGGTGATGAAGTGGTGAACATCAATGAGGTGGAACTGAGCAGCTCCAGGAGAGAGGCCATCTCCCTGGTGAAAGGGTCCTATAGGAAACTGAAGCTAGTCGTCCGCAGGTAAGCAAGACACAACACTCCTTCCCACCCTCTCTTCTGCCCTTCCAGGTTATCACAGTCATTCCCCTCATATCTCCAGCTGAAAGCCTCTGACTTGTCCTGGTCTTGGCAAAAGCCTCGTTTTAAGCACACAGGCATGAGCCCATGCAAATGTTTGTTTGTCTCAGGCAACAAATCTATGACTTCTTTGTCACTGATACCTCCAAGCATGTGAAATACTTACCCAGCTTTCTTCCACTGCTCCCCTGCCACATGACAATCCAGGAACGCCTGTTCAGTGATTTACAAGCAGTCCCATCTTCTCTCAAAGTGCTTGGGGCTCCCTGTGAAAGGGTGGCAGTTCTGTACCTAGCTCTTGCCTGTTTTGCTGCATGTTATCACTGTTGCTGTGACACCAGATTTCCACTGGCCTCTGCAAGATTTGGAGCTGTTTCATGCAGGTGAGTGACAGAGTGGCTGCGCTGACCGAGAACAGTCTGACCAATATTGTTCTCAGGATATGATCTAGGGGAAGAGCAGCTATTTCAGCTGCATCTTTTGAGCCACAGCCTTTGTGGTATCGCTGAACGAGTTGTATTTCACACCTCACATGCTCTGCATCAACATGAAAAATAACTGTGTTTGTTTTGGGGTCAGGACATAGAACCTGAATCTTGATGTGCATACTGAATCAGAGATGTTTGAGTCTGGAACTGGGGGGCATTAAAGACCTTTATAGAGCCTCTTCTTTTATGTTTTTACCCTGTGCATGTCCCAACAGTTTTTGCTGTGTTAGTTACATGATAGCTGGTATCACTTTATGGAGAGCTCTGTCCTGCACTTGTACACTTAGAAGGGAATTTGAGTCAAGATCAGAATTACTGAGGAGCTCTCATTAACCAAACAGAGGGTGCCAGCTTGGGTTGCTAAGTTGGAACAAGTAATATTGGGTAGTGTTGTCCAAATAGGGCAGGTACCAACAGCTCAGATACCCTGCTGCTCTCTGGAGTGTATATTGTGCTTTTGCTGGCTATGTTCTGTTATTTACCTAAAGTACTTTTAGGAACTGACAATGAACTTAGGACAAATTCTGAATATTCATATACAGAACTGTTATATGCTTTGTTTAACCATTGGTAAATGTTTTTATTGTAAGGCTGCGTAGATTGTAGCCCAACTCTATTGACTGAACAAAATGCTTAATTCAAACTAACTTAGCAAAATTGTGAAAATAGAATTGTTTTGTTACAGCTTAGTTTCATTTTTGCTGAGATGAACTAGTAAAATAACTGGTTCTGTTTAGTGTGAATTGTTTCTGGCATTTGATCTGTCCACCTGAAAGATAAAAAGAAAAGGGAAGAGAAAAGGGTAAACAAAGCCTGGAGTCCCACTGCAGGTGTTTCATCCCAGACCTCCTCTCTACTTCACTTGGATATTTCCATTAGTGGCATTCCTCTGTTGGAGACTGAACGCTGCCCGTGGTGCCTTTGACAGCCTACAAACTGAGAAAAGTATATTGGGAAGATTAGGTCCTTGTGTCTTAAACAGGACACCAGGACTCAATAAGCACTCTCTCTTCCTGGATATGTATGCACACACACATAAATGTAAGTGCACAGATGCACATATACGTATACATATGTATATGCATAGATGTCATTATACACAGGGGAATGATATACTCAAGGTCAGCAGTGTCATAGCCAGGCCAAAATTCAGCACTTTCTAATATTTCCTTAGGAGGTCCAGAATAACAGAACCTTAGAAATCTTTGAGGCCTCTTTCTTCAAGCTGAAAGAGAACACAAGCAACATTTTACTTTCCTTGACTAGTTTTTCACATGCAGAAGGAACTGTGAGAGGCAGAGCAATCCCAATGGGCATCCATCACATTGTTCTTGTTACGGCTGATGAGTTACTGAAAGAGGAGGTGATCCACCTCTGCAAAAACCAACAGACAGCAGTCTTTCATGTTCCAAAATTACACTTCACAGTGTAATGTAATAGTTTCTCTCTCCACTATTTTGAAGTTCCCAAGACCTTTTCACCTTCTCTTCTCTTTTTAATGAGTATGCAACAGTATTTGATGTTTTCCTCATTTGGAATACTACAGTGAGTTCGAGGAAAATTTGTTTCAGAGCCTTTCATGATTTCATTTCATCACTACTAGAAAGATCAAGCACTTTAAGAAGTGTTATATTCACATACTTGCTAAGGTACTTTAAGCCCTTTATGCATGTTTAAAGCCCAGTGACAATCCATAAACTTTGAACTGGAAAATTGCAATTAGGAGCTAAAAGCCCAGCCTTCAGTTCAGGTAATTGGACACAGTCGCAGCTAACCCTGCAGTTCTGGCATGAAAGCAGCAAAAGAACAGAGGGGTGAGGTCTTGACTGCTTTATGGGCAGTGGGTCATAAGCTGCTCTGAATTCTCTCCATGTCACCAAAGGTAGCCTCCAGACAAGGTAGAAGATAAAGATTTTTGTCTCCAGTGCTAGAGGAAAAGTGGATGAGAGAGGATAAAAGAAGGATCCCAGAGAAGAATGGTGAGAAAGAGGAAAGCAGCAAGGGGAGAGTGAGCTTCTTCTGCATTAAATAAAAGCTTCCAACAGTATGAAATCAAATGAGGCAAGATGCAAAAGAAACAAATTAAGGGAAGCAGCTCAGTGAGAACCTGATCCATGTGGCGCCTTCGTCTCAGTTAGGGGGGTGCTGCTGGGCAGGCAGCATACCTCTGTGATGAAATGTGAACAAACACAGGTTTGCAAGCCAGACTTAAGGTAAAGCTACAGGATGTGCAGATTATCTTTCCCCCCGACATACTGAGTTTAACCATTAAGACTGGTAAAGGAAGCACTAGCGTGCCTCACACTTGGGATTGGTTTTTGTTGTGCGACCAAGAAGATGATGTTTTGCAGTACTGTATCATCTGAAAAGAAATAATTTTTGGAGTGCTTGAGATGCTAATTGTTTGTAAATTGCCTGTAATGTTTTGATTGAAGTGGATTAGGGTTGCTTGCTGCAAATACCAGCAACTGAAAACTCCCTGACCAGTCATTTGTGAGCTGACTTTTTAGTCTGTGATTTCAGTATCATGAGAGCTCTTGCTTAGCAAGTGACACAAACTCAGACTGACAGAGACTTTACCCCTTAAAAGTCATACGCAAACAATAGCAAAGTCTGCTTGGTGGATGTGGCTTGGTTCTTTCCAAAGCATATTCAAGGTCATCATGTTTTTGAAGGTTTGGTTGTTTGTTTTTCAAAATTAAAAACCAGGAGCTCTGTGTAGCAATGTTATGTGTTACTAGACATGATGACGAACAGAAAGCATAGATGGGTTTTATTCCGATGTATTGTAGCAAGACCATCAGAAGAGCAACAGAATACATTCAACCCACTCTGTACACACGCGCAGTCCACGTAGCATACTCAGGTTACTACTTAATCTTGTGTTTTATTTCAGAACAAAGGGAAGCGTTTAGTACCAGTGGCAGCAGAGAGAGCCTCTACTTGTGTTATTAAGCAAAAACTGATGTTACACCTTGTTGGGTCTGTAGACAGGCTGAGGCAATGATGTGTCATTTTCCTTGGAATACCATTTGCAAAGCTCAGAATTGATGTGTTATTCATTAGCCTGTTGATCAGTTTAACAGAAGAAAAGAGTAGAAATAGTTTCAATAAAGAGAATAAGAAGGAAAAATCAGAGGAAATTCAGTATAAGAGGAAACACTGAAATAAATAGATGATAAAAATTACCTATTTATTTGACAAGGATAATTAATGTTAATGGATATGAATGGTTACAAATAAATAACCAGTACCAGAGAAGTTATTATAAGGACCACAGTCTGCTTTTCACTTCTGGGTAAACATCTGCTGACATAAGGAAGGAACTTGCAATAGGAGAGAAGTGAATTTTCTGCTTCCTTGCTTATTGATTTACAGTAGGGCAGAGGCAGAGGATAACTGAATGAACTCTAGTGCTAAGTAAATGCTTATTTGGGAGACAACTGTTAAAGGATTTTTCACTGATGCTCTCTACCTGCATTTTGTTTTCTTCTCCTCAGCTCGAGGGCCCCCAATGGCAGTATTCAAACATTAACCTTAATCTGCTTCTTTAACAGGGCTGCTCATATCCCACTTGTTTAAAAGGCTGTTCCTAAAGCCAGTTCCTTTCTTTTTGGCCATTCCTTGCTACATCGCTGGGCCTGTTTTGCCCATTCATTTCCAGGACAACAGACCCAGACATGGGCTCATTCCTGTAGACCTCAGGTCTGCAACTGGTGTACTATGAAGAAGCTTGTGGATACTTCACATTTCATTGTGCTGAAGCCAGAATAAGGCAGGGTAAAAGCTTCTCTGCATCTCAGGGAACTGAAAATCTTATTGAGTATACCTAAGGTACATCTTCCAGTCCCTGGTAATCTGAGTTACAATTTCCCGCATTGCATGCCTTGCTGGCAAGGTGAATTTAGTTTGGTGGTGTGTTCTAATCCTTTTCACAATATCTGGTTATTAAAACATTCAGAATTGTACAAAAAAATTACCTGTTTTCTCCTTCCTCACATTTTAATATAGGGCTTTTCAGAACATTTTCCTCTGCTAGCTCAGAAAAAGCGCATTCATTTCTTTCTGATATATTTCATAGCTGAGCAATTAGGCAAAAAGTGTACTGCTGCTTGAGTGTCCTGCTAGCCAGATCAAATTGCCACAATTAAACAGAATGAGGGAGGGGTACAGCCTTTCAAAAGATCACAAGAGAGACAAGACAGTTCTGTGCAACAGGGAATGACAAGAAAGAATCATTCACTCGTGCTCAAGGCCAGGCTGGACAGGGCTTGGAGCAACCCGGTCTAGTGGAAGGTGTCCCTGCCCCTGGTAGGGCTTTGGAACTGAATGAGTTTTAAGGTTCCTTCCAACCCAAACCAGACTGTGATTTAATTTTGTAGTGGGAAATTTGCCTACTGTCCTCAGCAAACTACCTTAGTTGATCTTTAACCAGCTGGAGTGTTTGAAAGCTACAAGACACAGAAATAGGCTTAGCTGTTAAATTGTGAAATGCAGATTATTTTTTCCAGTTTGTTTTCTTCTGTCACTTCCTCTCCAACTTCAGTACCTAAGTAGAGTTGGGTGCAGTTAAAAAAAGACCACGGCTTTTTCAGTGGTATCACTTCAATCTAATTGTATTGTGCATGCTTGTATCAGCTGAGGATAAGGTTCAAAATGCGGGCATTGCCTGGTTTGCTTTACAGTGACCACAGTGGCCTACAGCAGTTGCCAAAAATAGTCTTTTCCACAGGTCAGTAAGCAGGAATGGCTGTCATACTGTCACACTGTTTACATAGTTTTACATTCAACATGTTGGTAACAGCAGCAATTAGGTCACTGAGGCATGGTGGCAAATGTAGCTGTTTTGCGAATATTATGCTTGAAGGGAACTACAGTCATGGGGACAACTCTCATACCCCCTTTCTAACACAAGCACTGCTTGAACTAAGGCCTCCTACAAGCCATTACTTAGAGTTGCTGCGGCACTCACCATTGCCTAGTGCAGGGAAGGCAGAGGTGAAAACATGAAGTCATGACGACAGGGTTTGTGAAGTGAACCTGACATGGGTGCTTTGGTCCCTGTTCTTGGTGCTATAAAGCAGCTCCACTGACTCGAATAGAGTTCAGATGAGTCTCCTCAGGCCAGAATTTGGTCCTTTGATTCTTTAAACTCTGGGATCCAGCATCAGTCTTGGTTAATGAGTGCAAAGCACTATTAAAATTTGCTAGTGGAACAGCTGTCAAAACTTTTCTGCAGGGAATTACCAATGTTTAAGGCCCTTACTCTTCCCACACTGAAACACAGGAGTCCTGCAGAGCTATTCTGGGGTGTTATTCTTAGGGTTCAGGCCAGCACATAGTTTCTGACCTGGGATGTGAGGGGCTCTGATGGTGACACTTGCATTTACAGAGCCAGTGAGATGGCATGAAGTATGTATCTCAAAGGAGCCATGCTTTTCCACAAATCTGTACACCTCCAAGACATACCACGTGTATGAATCCTCTGCTCATGCCCATCAGCAGCAGTTTGAATGGAGATCTGATGTTTTGGGCTTGGTGCCAGCCATCACCATCATTGCAGGGGGGTTGGACTAGATAACCTTTGATGGTCCCAAACCATTCTGTGATTCTTTGATAAGATAGATACTGCAGTTAAACTATGGGGCTGACACTGCTCCTGATACTTACAAACTGAAGCTTTATTAATGCCTTTACATGTCCCAGGGCTGTCTGTTTGCCCAGCTCTTGTAGTATGTTTTATGTAAAGTGAAGGACATTTGACTGTATCATCTCTCCCTTTCAGGGACAGCTCTACAGTGAGGTGTAAGTAGAGGTACATACATAACAAAGATCAGTATTCAAGGCAGTTGATTTTCTATTTTCAGTGCTAGTGGACGGTGGGTTGTGTCTGCCCCAAGCTCAGCAGTTCCTTCAGTTCTTTTCCATCTCAAAGAGACTTTAGCTGAAAATACAAGCCAAATAAAGGAGGAGTGGGGATAGAAAACATTATCCTCATTTTTCCTGTTGTGCTAAAAACTGTACAAAAAGAAAGGATTAAGCTTATCCTTGGCTATAACCATAATCTGTGTGTTCATTTTCATGCTTCCCTACAGATTCCCTGTGTCACTTGGGTTATTCATACATTGTTCTCTTGACACATCCCTGTCCCTGGGCCCCCTTGCCTCAGTGATGAGACCTGGGGGAGATGCTAGGGGAAGTACGCTGCAATCCTGAGACTAGGAGTGTCAGAGGGGAGCTGGCTAATTCAGGAGCTGAGCAGACTGTGGATTCACACAGGGATATCTGTAACTGAGATTTTAGACCCTATCGAAGTGTTGAAGTGTGGGAGGAAGATGTCAGTATGACTGCCAGCTGAGCCTCAGGGCCGAGTCAAGCCCATGGAAATTGGTGGAAGATTCCCACAGACTCAGAAAAGCTTTGGCTTAGACCCTCACTGAGCCACGATTTCCCTCATTGACCAGGAGAAAATGGGCTATTCCTAGAGAGAGGGGAGGCTGCTGGCATTTTTACAAAAAGCCAAGTGCCAACACAATTCTTCAAAGAACTCAGTGGACTAATCCTTTCCGCTTATGACACTAATGTAATTTTGTGGTGAATTTGATGGCATGCCAAAAAAGTGCATCGAATAAATCCAAGTTTTGTTAATGAAATTAATTAGAATAGGCATTGGCTCCCACCCCACTCTGTAGCAGTGCAGGAGCATGATTCCAAAGAGCTGTGCTGCGGTGTGGTTATTATTTGTTCAGGGGTGATGACTTGGGGAATGGAAGAAAGGACATGCAGATGGAAGTGTTCAGATTGACAGTTCAAGAAGGCAAAGCTGGCCTTACCCTGGTAGAGGGCTGGCAGGGTGGTCTTGTGACTAGTGCTGTTGTATGTTAGGTTGTGAACTCCTTCACAGCTTTCCAGTGTGCCTTTGGTCACGTCACCTTATTTCTCAGATCCCCAGCTGACAGGTATCACAGAACATAGAATCACAGGCTGGTCTGGGTTAGAAGGAACCTTAAAGCTCACCCAGTCCCAGCCCCCTGCCATGGGCAGGGACACCTTCCTCTAGACCAGGTTGCTCCAAGCCCTGTCCAACCTGGCCTTGGACACTGCCAGGGATGGGGCAGCCACAGATTCTCTGGCCAACCTGTGCCAGGGCCTCAGCAGCCTCACAGGGAACAACTTCTTCCTGACATCTCATTTCAAACTCCCTTGTTTCAGTTTGAACCCATTCCCCCTCATCCTGTTATTCCATGCCCTTGCAAAAGGTCTCCCTTGAGATTTCTTGTTGACTCCATGAGGAAGCTGCTCTAAGATGTCTCTGGAGCCTTCTCTTCCCCAGGCTGAACAAGCCCAGCTCTGTCTCTGTAACAGAAGTGCTCCAGCCCTCGGAGCATATTCATGGCCTCCTCTGTAGTCACTCCAACAGCTCCTCACCCCTCTTGTGTTGGGGGCCCCAGAGCTGAATACAGGACTGCAGTGGGGGGTTCTCACCAGAGTGGAACAGGAAATCTCTGTTGTGTGAGATTTTGGGACTGGGAGGGGCTTTTTCAAAGTTCATCTTTTAACACTAGTAAAATCTGCCTTCAGTTGGAGTCTCCTATGAGGATACATCTCCTCAGCTGATGCAAAGGTGCACGACCAGCCAAAGCCCATCAGGTTCTAGCCCATTGTTTATACAGTATTCCTGAGGCCTGCACAGCCTGCTCTCAGGTAGGTAAAGGCTTTAAAATGTCCTTGTTGGGTGAAGCTTGTAAGTCTAAACATCTCAAGCATTGGTATTTTCATTAGAGGAGCTTTCTGTGCAGTTCCTATTTCTAGGAAGGGTCAATGTTAAACAAGGGGTAGGCTGCTAAGAGGTGAACAGAATTTCATTTTGACATCACTGGCAACAGCCTTACTGTCTGTGATTTAATTAGCTACAGCTTAGGATTGCCAGGTTTTTAGGGAATTTTCCACAGTAGATAGTAAATATGAAGAAGATCTAGATACAGTTTTTGACAGAAAGATTCAGTCCACTGATGGGGAAAGCTGGAAAATGACATGGAAAAACAAAAATGACAGCCTCTACACCATGTTATCCCATATGGGACATTAGAGACTGACCCCTTACCTGAAGCTGCGTTAGAAACATAGATTTTTGGCCACTGCCACTCTGCATTAGCTGCTGCTTTCACCAAGTGCATTTGGATTAGTTTGTCTTCTTCAGGCAATAATCAAGCTGGGGTTTGATTTGTCAGAAAGTGACACTGGGAAAGCTGGGAAATCTCTGCCAGTGCTGTACAAAGTGCTTCTTAGGGTATGAACCTCCAGCTTTTGGAATTTCCTGAGGATTTAATTTGGAGTTGGAACAGATCACAATAGTATGACAATTTAAACAAACAAGCATGTGCTCTCTGACTGATCTGTGCCTCACTTCTCTACCTGTGATTGTCTCTAGGCTGACGTTTTGTCAATAGGGCAGATACCTGGACTTTTACAGGCTTTATATTCAAGAGCTGATTACAAATATTGATTTATAAGACATTTGTTGTGTGGTAGCTGGGTTATATATTTATTTTGCTCAGCTACACTAGTTACCCAGGAATATAAGCCAATTTCTCAGAAGCCTTTCCATGCTTTTCTTGCTTGATCCAAAGTTTCCTCTGGGAGGGAGGTGGTGTCAGGAAAGGCTAATGAACTTTAATGTAATCCTACTGAAACTACCTGGTCTAGTGGAAAATGTCCCTGCCTGTGCCCATGGCAAGGGGTTGGAACTAGACGAACTTTCAGGTTCCTTCTAATCCAAACTGTGATACTATGACATGAATTGAGTTTGCCTGGATTTCCTTCAGTAAAACAGATGTTAGGGTGTAGTGGTCACTGTAACTACTTTCCATTTTTTCATGAATGGACTTGTGTGGATCATACAGTTTCCTTGGAACTGTTTCTCCTTTGTGGCTGGATAAATGGAATATTTCAGTCAAAAGAATAATGAAGAGCAGAAACTGCACAGATGGCTTCAACTGGCCTTTTATATGCATAAATGTTCTTGGTTTAGCAAAGGACAGCCTAACTCCCTCACATAACTGCAGAGTATTCACCTGTATGCACCTGATCAATGAACCCTGGCTATGCCAATAGCTCTGTAATATGAAATTATTTTCTTTTCCAATACCCATTTCTTTGTCATACTTCCTGCTTTGACTTTGGTATTGGAAGGGAGACAGCGTTGGTCTTCAGTACCTGCATGTAAAATGTTTTAATGTGGGTTATACCTGCAGAAGTACACCATTTTTTTTTTTCCTATTAAAAAGTGCCTCTGCTAATTAAAATCTGAGCTATTGGTTAAAAAATACATCTTTCAGGAGGTGAAAAGAGCCAGTTGACTCAGCTCAGAGCTACCTCTTAGTCTTCTGTGCTTGGCCTGGGGCACTGGTGTTGGCTCCTTTTGCAGGCAGATGTTTTTATGTGGCATTACTCCTGGCCTGAAATGAAACAATTTGCTCCTCATAGAGAAAACATATTAATCTATGTAACATATATTTAATAAATGTTTTCAGCATTCTCGTGGATGCCAAGACAGCTTGGCTGGGTAGAGAGTGACTGAGCTTCCCTGGTTGCATCAGGCTGACACTCTGTATCAGGATGGCGACAGTGTGTTGAGGGCCACCGACTTTCCTGTGCTGTTTCCATGGCCTTCACAAGGAGCCATGTGTCCCCAGCCTCCTCCTCTGCTGGAGCTCAGGCTGCGTGCTTTGGCGGAGGAGAAGAGACAGTGTTACCCACAGAGCTCACGGTTGGCAGAAGGTTTTCATCCCCCACCCTTACCTCCAATTACAATTTTCAAATTAAATTGGAGTGGTGAATTTTGAGACAAACGCTCTATCATTCCTGTCTGGCGAAAACAATTCTTTATTGGCGGTAGCTCCTTCTCCTCTCTCTCCCTCCAAAGCGCAGTGTTAACCGTCAGAGGTCAACCCCCAGCCCACAGGGAGCGAGCGCAGAGCCGACCGGCACGCTCCCCGGGCAGACCTCCCGCTCCCTGCCCGCACGGCCTCCGCTCCTGTCTGTCAGGCCCGCTGACGACTGCTTGGTAGGAGGGCAGTAATCTGAGCTGCCTCTGCCGAGCAAACCTCCTGCTCTTACTGCGAGGTTAGCTCTGAGGTGCCTCCGTGCGCAGCACCTGTGTCTGCAGCTTGTCACCTCATTTGCTATGCTCCCGGCTCTCCACTTCCCAGGGCAGTAGTGCCGTTCCCTCCTCCGAGGACTGCACTCACCAAATGGCAGGCTGCCTCCGTCCCAAGGATGGGAATACCTGAGCCTTGGCCTGGTGCCTCTGAAGGTAAGCGGCCTCTCAGCAGCTGCAGCAAAGCCAGCCGGGCAGGGCTTTGTGCCTGTGGAGGCAGCAGGATCTTGTGGCAGGGAGAAAGATCTCTCCCCAGGAGAAGGAAGACAGGAGTCAGAAGGACCCTGTTGGTCCTGAGCATCATGAGCACCGTAAACTTCAGAGCCAGCGAGTGTTGAGTGTTGAGGCAGTGCCGTGGAGGGGTTCAGCTGCTATTGGAAGCCAGCTCACAGCACCCAGGGAGCCAGCGCTGAGCTGCTGCTTGGGCTCTGGCACTGTGAAGCTGTTGAGCGGTGGAAGCAAATCTCTTGGGCTTTAGGCTAGAAAAGTGCCAGAAGCTTACAGGAGCAGCGGACTTTGGAGAGCTTCTGAGCTGTACAGCATGCTTAAGGTCATTCGCTCCGTCAAAGGGTACTAATAATGGGACACTGAGTCTCATGAGCAGAGGGTCTGACTCAAAATACATGCTGTGATGTGGCAGGTGATTTTTAGTTTTATAGTCTGGAAGACTATAAAGTGATCAAGGCACTCGTTTGGCCTTCACCCTTTATATGTTTAAAGTGGGTGTCAAACCAGGCCAGCGCTTTGTGTCAATGTTTAATAGAGAAGGGCTAGCCATACAATGTGGGGTATATTCTTGTTTGATTAATACAGCAACATCTCAGGTAACTGAAAGAGAATGTGAAAGAGGCTGATTCTGGGAGATGGCAATCAGTATTGCTCCAGTATGGGCCTGTACAAATTTAAAGTCACCAAAAACCTGTTGTATGTTCTGCATACCTATACACCCTTTTACATTGGTTGTGACTCATAAAGTTAAGTTCATTGAACTTTGATTTTGATTATTTCCTGAGACATTAACTCCTTCAGTAAAGCCATTAGATGATCTTTAAACTCATTACCTGCATCATTGCTAGTAGGAGATCTTTAACTTCAGGTTTGTTGGTTTGTTTGGTTTTTGGGGTTTGGGGTTTTTTTTGTGTGTATCAGCCAAACCTTTAACTGTGTGCTTGGGCTGAAGTTGTGTTTTTTCTACAGTGTGGTTATCCAGTTGTTCAGTGAAAGTTGGCAGTGTGGGTGAAACATGTTGAAGTGGTGCTAGTGGAATATGGGGGTCTGTGTCCCTCTGTAAAATGGAGTAGTTTTTGGCTGTAGATTATCTGCTGAAGAAAAGCAACTTGGAAGAGCCTGTTCTGAAGCAGAGATGCAGCTGCAACTTGTGGGTGCAGCACATTACCTTGCAAAATATGCACTCATTCCAATATTTGAAGAGCAGGGAGATTCTGAAGGCTCTGGGGAGACCTTAAAGTAGCTTCCAGTGCCTGAGGAGGCCAACAAAAAAGCTGGAGAGGAGCTTTTGACCAAGGGCCTGTAGTGACAGGACAAGAGGGAATGGCTTTAAACTGACAGAAGGGAGACTGAGATGTGATCTTAGGAAGAAGCTCCTCCCTGTGAGGGTAATGAGGCACTGGCACAGGGTGCCCAGAGAAGCTGTGGCTGCCCCATCCCTGGCAGTGTTCAAGGCCAGGCTGGACAGGGCTTGGAGCAACCTGGTCTAGTGGAAGGTGTCCTTGCCCACGACAGGGGGTTGGAACTGGATGAGCTTTAAGGTGATTATGATTCTATTTTTTTGATAATACAACTAGAACTGTTTTCAGCAGCGAATTCCCAGTCACTTTAAATGGCCCCTAAATTTACTCCTTTTGCCTTGCCTGACCCAGCTCTTTATAGCAAAATTCAAAGAAGCATTTGGCCAGCATTTGTTTGTGTGCTCTTAGCTTCAATCCTTGGAGCACCCCACTGGCTGCTCACAAGCCAGCTATCCCATCTGAAGAGGACCTGTGCATGGTGAGGGTGTGCATTTTCCTGTTTTCTCTCAGGAGCCCACTTTTCCTAAAGTACCTGCCATCAAGACAAAAACCAGTCAGTGTATGAGCAGCCCTGAAGATCCCCAAGGCAGTGGAGCTGACAGATCTACAGGACATGGGAAGACGCAGTTTTACAGAACAGATCCCATCACCCTGAGGCATGGCCTGATGCTTGCATGGGTGGGCATGTTCCTAGGCTGCAGAGATGTACGGAACCTCTTGCCCTTCACTGGAGGACCCTTGTTCACACACTGTGAGGCTGCAGGGAGCTCTGCAAAGGATGTGACTCTCCTGAGAAGGGGACTGCAGGCAGGCAGTATTGTAGCAAATCGTTCAGCTATAAATGTGGACAGTCAGTATAGCGTGGGCAGTCATGTACGGGCAAGAGATTAACTTGGGTCCTAGTCCACTACCTGCTTGGGTGATTTGACATCTCCTGTGGTCTTCATATCAGGTTGTATATGAGCAAACATATATATCTTCTCTGTTCCTGGGAACAATTTGAGCAGAGTGGTTCAGTGCTCTGTATTATTCAATGTGAAGGAAGGCGATGTATACAGTATCTGAAATTTGAAGGGATATATGAATTAAAGAGATTTTGTGATTGCATCCTTTGAGTGAACTGAAAACGTCATCTAAGAGTGGTGTTACTTTTTTCTCTGGTCTGTTTTATAATCTCTTCAAGGCAAGTCTTTCTGAAGCCTTCAAAGGGTTAAAGACATAGACACCCAAGTGGCTGAAGAAATACCATATATTAACATTTATGTCAGTTGCCAAATCATGGACATTTCTTTCTTCTTTTTTAGAAATGACAGCCTGCTGTGACCATTTAACAATAAATGGTAGCAACTTGGCTGTTATAGGGAAGCCCATGTGCACAGGCACTCCAGGGCTATGCCAGCATCTCCTTTGTTCAATAAAAGTAACAGCAGGAATTTGATTAAGGACTGATAGAAAAGTGTGGGGGGGAGGGTGTTAGGGGTGTAAAAGAGAAACATAGGAAAGATTAAAGAAAGAAAGAGCCACCTGGAAACTTCATTCCTCCTTTATTTCTATCTTAAGCTCATAAATACCAAATCTAAACCATTGTGTGTATGAGAGAGAGGAAAATTTCCTGCATGCCTGCACAGAAAAGACTGCACATGCAGTGGCACAAACTGACTTTTAGCAGAAGTCACACTCTTTTTCTCAAACTTAATGTTTGCTCCTTGTCTGCGTCAGAAGGAAAACGAGCCGTAAAATACCTTAGCTTTGGATGGACAACATTTAGGAGGATCAGGCAAGTCAGAGCTGTAAAGGAGAGTGGTGAAAGATTTTGGTTGAACCTGCTGCGGAGCAGTAAGGCAATTTCCCAGGCTGTCTCAGAGCAGCCCTGCAGCATGACTCCTTTTCTTAACAGTGACTCAAGAAACATTCACGTGCTCTAGTGAGATCATTATTCAGATTTAATAAAGGGGTTTCTGGGAACCACTATTGCTTTGAATCAGATGTCCATTGCTGCAAGTCAATTAGATGCTTCTCAAACAACTCCTCCTGCCAACCTTAGTGACTATTATGATCCTCAGGAAGACTGGAAATCCTTATTTGCAAAGATTCAGGAGTGCAGGTGGCCAGCTGCACACGTCCAGCACTGCTCCTCATCGTCATTAGCCTGCAGCATCTGCTGCTTTGTCTCCATCCTTGTTGCAACCCCCCCAAACACACACAAAAAAGATGAACAAACCAGTGACTCCAGCAACCAAATGCAAATGAGCCCCAAAGAGCCCTCTTATGTGGGATCAGCAAGCAACAGGCAAATCACATTCAAATTCCTTCAGAATCTGAAGTAACACGTCTGTTGTTTGGGTTTAGGAGACCAGAACAGTAGGATTGAAGTGACAAAAGTGCATGCAGGAGTGATGGTGGGTTGACTTTTCATTAGCCTGGCTGTGCCTAGGGAGCTGGGAAGCACTTTGCCTCTCAGGCGGGAATTTTTGGTGCAGAGAGGAAGGCGGAGAATATGAACACCACAGCAATGGGCACTTCTCAACGGCGGTTTGTATATCTGGGGGGCTCTTCCAAGTAATTGTGTCCTACACTAGACTAGGTGAAGTAGCAAGGCAGAATGCTGTACCTGGAGCCCGTTGCTGCTGCTTCTGATGTCTATGACTATACACCTGGATATCTCAGCTTCTTAAATCATGCTTTTTCCCACCTGGTACTTCTCTTACTCCATCTTTATGTTGTTTTCCCTCTGCACACTTTCTCTCACACTTTTTAGCTGTTAATAATACTCATTCGACAGTGAATCCTTTCTGGCAGTGACATTGAATCTGAACTGTCCTCCCCTCAAGTGGTTTGGATGTGACAGTGTCCTCTGCAGCAAAGAGGATGGCTCTGCTTCAGGCCAGCCTTCCTCACCTCAAGCCATGATCCTGAAGGCTGCTACCTGCTCCATCCAGGGTGAAGGACAACACTCAGCCCTGGTCTGGATCAGTCCTTAGAGGGCTGTTACAGGATGAAGTCTGTGGGGTGTTGAGGGGAACAGCCAGCCTGTGCCGAAGCGAGGGGCCGGAGGTATGTGGGGAATGCGAATGGTATGCTTGAGTGGACAGCTTCAGAGCCGGGCGCAGGGATGGCTCTCCTGCCATCTGTTGTGAACCCCGCAGGCCCATAGCAACAGCGCCTCAGGAATGGGGCTGCTGCTTTTTTTTTGTCTCCATAAAGAAATTCTTCCTTGTCCTCTTCCCTGCTTCTGCATACGCATACTCATGAATAAGTAGGAAGGGGGCTCAGATTCCTGCTACAGAGCTATGCATGCTAAAGTATAAAAGGGTCTTTTAGAGCTCAGCAAGTATATGGTTTGGGGAGGCATTTTCGTTTTGGAGCTGTGACATTCTAGGAACATAAGCTGAGGTGTGTAATGTATTGTGAATTGCTAAAATCTCATTCTATTCAAATTAGTAGTGGATATGTATCTGCCATGAGGTGCACTCACTGAAGTCTACGGTGGATGTGCAGCCACCTCATTTGTCCTTCTTGGTAAAACAGAGACCATTTCTGCCTTATTATTACAGAAGCCAAGATTAAAACTGCTGTAGATAACCCAAATGCATTGATTTGTTTTGCCTGTCACTTTCCTCAGGCCCCAAAGCACTTCTCTTCTAGCTAAGGGGCTTTGCTGCATAGCAAAGTGATGGGACCAGGTTCTCAGCAGCTACAGACAGCCCAGCATCACTGGTGTGATGCAAACTTTAGTGCCAGGGAAGATTTTGCCACAGAAGAACTCTGTCTCCTAAAGACAGGAGTGTATAGCTGGTGTGCTGCTGGGAAGTTAATGCTGAAAGAGCCTTTATTTAGGCAGCAGGGGTAGGACCTGGCTGGCTGTGTCTGTCTGTCTGCATGAACGGTTTTACTTCTTCCCTTCCCCTGGAAATTCACTCCTGAAATGCAGATTTCTGTTCTCCCCACACCTTACCCTTCTTTCTTGCTGTCAAGTGACTGTGGCCTCATTCCTGCAGATTGCTTAGCCTCTAGCTGTGACTCAGCAAAGTGGATTTTTTTAAGCAAGTGTTTTAATTCCTCTAATACAAGGAATTAGATGTTGTAATTTCATGTGAGAGTTTCAAGAGAAACAGAAGTTAAGTCTCTTTTTTTCCAAACAGTACATTGATTTATTCAGTGTTTCTGTCTCTAACAGCCTGAGATAAATACCGAAATCTTCAGAGAAGCCCCCATAGAGAAGTAGGAGTTGAGGAGCTGCTGAACTGAAACAAATCCCTCGGATGTTTCATGCCCTTTGCAAAGAGATATCTTGCAAGAGTAGAGAGGGAATGAAAAACAGCAGAGACATCCCCTCACCAGCACTAAAGGCTGTTTGAAGCTACGCGCACAGCTCTAGTGGCTTGATCACAGGAAGGAGGGTACAATTTCATTGAAAGCTGATAGGTACATGGGGGGATGAAACTTTCCCTATTTCAGATATTTATTATCCCTTGACAGCTGTCAGTTTGCAGTAGGTGATTTGCCTTTCTGTCAGCTCTCTGAGAACTAGGTGTGTTTGCCTAAGCTTGTAGAAAAGGGTAAAAATTCTGCTTTCAATTGCAGGTATCATTTAACCCTGATAAGAAGGCAGGTAAAGCATTTCTTCTGCAGGGTGGCTGTGGAGAACAGGGGAGCAAAGTCTTTCTTGTCTTACCGAGATGGGAAAAAACAAGTCATTAAAATCTGATACCTACCTGCTTTTAATGAGAGAAACATTGTTCAGAGAAATAATCTCAGCCCTATCACCACCAAACCATTTTGAGGAGCCATTAGCCTTTCACCTCCTCATATATTTTTCTTTTGCTTTTGATACCATTCAGGGAAAATGGGAATGCTTTTGCAACAAGAGATTTGGGCTTTAATTTTAATCAGGAGCTTAGTCGTCATAACCATGCTCTTACATCCTTCCCTTCCAGTAAGTGACCTGCAGAAGAACTAGGGGAGTAAGGTGCAGAAAACAACGCTTAAAATCAAGCACTTGGTGTCTTCAGTCCTGCTTATTTCTTCAGTGAGTATTTTTCTGGGCTCCGCAATACTGCCTCCATCCTTAGTTTCTTCTTCCTCTCCAGGAGCTCTTTTTCAGCAGCTGGGGATCATGGACTGTTAGTTGCCAGCTTGAGCTACAGGCATGAGGTTGTCAGTACAATACAGTGCTGTATTCTCTACTTGAAAGCAGTCATAATGTAGAATAAAGATCCCTCATCGATGCATAGATGCTCCCACACTGCCAAATGTAAGGGAAAGAAATGAGGTTGGGTTGGTTTATTTTTGGGCAGTGAGATCAGTAAAGGAAGGTTGTTAGTGACTGGGCACTATTAAGATTCGATCTCATTTTCTCTTCAGTGTTTATTACAGGATTTTGTGCTTTGCACCATTCTGAAGAACATTTTAAAATAAAACCAGAAATGTGGACTAGGTTCTTTACTGAAGCAGGGTGCTCTTGCAATTTATGTGATGTACAGTTCTTCCTTCAAAGCTGCAGCTTCTGACCCAGGAGATTTGTGAAGCTATCAGCTTTTCAAGTTTCTGCCTCTCATGGTTCAAAGCCTATAAGACAAAATTCTGCATGTATTAATTGTGACAACTCAATGGCTTTTAGCCTGCTCATGTGATTTTGGGAGCTTATTTATGCTTTTATGCAGTTGAAGCATGATGCCTCATCATAATGCAAGGGCAGAGGTTTCTCCTTCCTGTAAAGATCACTTGCTCCTGTGCCACATTACCTGTAAAGATCTCTTGGTACCACATTACCCATGAAAATCCAGCCCACAGGATCAAGAGAACACCTCTCCATCGCAGTTTTGGGAGAAGCTGCTCCAGCAGAAATCCATCTTTTCACAATAGTACAGCAACATGTATCATTGTGTTATAATGACTTCTTTGGGATGGGATGTGTGTATGTGTGAGAGAGAATGAGAATGCATCATTTCCTTTGGCATTGTGTCATTGCACTCTTCCACACTTAAGTTTTGAGACTGGAGAGAAGAAACGTCTGCAGAAGAGTAACTGTCTACTGAAGGCCCTGCTGAAGAGGGAGTTCTAACTCATTGTCAGCATGTCTTTCTTCACAGCACAAGGAGCTGGCCACAAAAGTTGTTAAATCTTGAGAAAATTGAAAGTCTCTGATCTGCCTAGTTCTAGGAGCGGCTGCTGAGTGGTTCAAGGGAGAGGCTGTGGAAGTTGCCTATTTCTTGCATCTGACCTCTCTAGAAATGTTTCCCAATTCCTGGCTTCATAAGGTATCGTGTAATACTGAACTATCCTACTGATCCACCCAGTTTGATTTTTTTGCTTCAGCCAGTGGCTGGAAGAGGAGGTTCAGAAAACAGCACCTTTAACACTCCTAGCTGACAAAACCCTTATGACTGGAAAAGTCATGGTGATTCCACATGAAGGCTGGCCAGAACTTCCAAGTCTTTCCTAGCTGATCCAGCTGTAGATGCTGGGGACAATGACAATCACCAGGTCTGCGTTAGTCTTTTTCTAGCAGCCTGGTTCCATCCAAGAGTTCACCCACCATCTGTAGTTAAACACAGATGCTCTGCCTCAAGCTTAGGATGAGAAGATGATCTGTCTGTATCCTCTGTCTATATTTCTGCCCAGGAGTCCATTTCCCTCTATAAAATTCGTCTACTGTTGTTGCTGTACCTATACCACAGCAGGTCTCTAGAATCCTTAATGATCTTGAATATTTTCTGCCTCAGCCTCAACATGTAGCGTGAGATGGTCTTTGATGCCGATTTGTTTTCCCCTGCATGTGTTTAATTCTGTCATCAGTTTTAATTCCAACAGTTTTATTTCAAAGGTTATCCATCAGCAGTACATGAGGAAAGTTTCTTTGCTGCAAGGGAACAAGAATGTGAATCATAAATGAGATAAAATACATAGGCATTTATTTCAGTGCTGCTTGTCCAGATTTGATTTCCTTTTCTTCCTTTTATCTCTGGATATCAAAAAGAAAAACAATGCTGAGAATGTCACATCCCATTGAAGTTAAACTGACAGAATATTCAGAGCAATCCATGGCAACAGCTGTATTGCTTAGACCTTCAAGCAGAAAATTGTACATCATCTCAGACAATGATGGCATTACAGACTGACACAAAGTTCACGGTGGGAATCATCACTCGAGTCCCCTCATTTGTGTGCACAAGAACCATGCTTATAATATTGCTGTAACATAGCACTTTGAATCTGATTTAAGCAATACTGGGGCTTTTGTTTGTCTTACAAGGTCTAACCTAAAGACAAAGAACGTAGTCCAGCCTGAAGGTTATGAGATGTTACCAGACATTTATGTTCACATATACACAGTCCGTCAGAGGAATTTATGGCCATTACGGTGTTCTCTAATGAGTACAAAATGAGACCATTCGTATTCCCTGAATTAGTTTGACAGATTTTCATTTAAATATAAAAAAACTTCTAGTCTTTAGAGAACAAAAGAAGGGCTTTGTTTCCAGTGCAGTTTTTGAATCTGCTTTGCTGGAGCAGGATGTTGGGGGTGACAACTGGAGGGAGATGATTTAGTGTGAATAATTCTCATCTTTTGATTTCATGTTGCCATTTCTTTGCTGCTTTTCCAGTTCCTCTGGAGCACACTGGGGAGAGCTCCATGATGTCGCACTTTCAGTTGCAGCCAGGGAAGTCTGAGTGAGAACTTGGCTTTTCCGAAGTATGAAGGATGCTTTGAGATTTGAGGGAATTCCAAGAATATTAGATTGCTGCTGTAAGCCGGAGTGAGCTTTATTCTCCAAACCTATTAGCTCACTCAGTCTCACTGTTGGTCTAGTTCTTTGGCCTAACATTTTTGATAAATGTTGGGAGCTGGAATGATAAGTTTGCTTTCAGATTTATGATGCCATTTTAACAGCTCCATGCGTTTGAAGGACTTCCAGAGTAGAACATGGGCCTTGAAACACAGCAGACAAGTAATGCTGGGGCTTGATCTTGGTGCTGGGACACCACGTAATGTGTGAGCCTATTCATTTGTGCTCTCTAGTTGAAAATGTTTTCTCAGATGCCTGCTTTTGAAGATTGCCTGTGATTCCATGTCTCATAGCACGAAGTGCGAGAGAGCACCATACTCTTTAGCATCTTGCAGTGAGCAGCGTGTTGGTGAGGATCCTGGAGCTCATAAAATCTTTTCTCCTCTTTGTAGCTGTCCCATGAGAGCATCAAAAGCCAGGTGAAGTTACTGTGGGCTCAGACCCGTCACTATAAGGTATGATAGCCTGGATTCTTCCTGAGCATTTCTGACAGAACTAATACAAATACAGCTATGTCTGTAGCTGTACAGCTCACCTGCTGTAAGCTTAGTGATGTGGAGTGGTCTTTATCCACGAGTGAAGTGTGGATATTCATGAATATTATGTGCAGTGTCTTTATCTGTGCATACAGGCATTTTCTAGGCAGGATTAGACAACATGTTGGTGAATAAACGCAATTGTCTGAATGTGGGTTAGTGACCCACACTTGGAGTCACCCACATGCTGTAGGAGAAGGAAATACTAGAGAGAATGTGCTGCAAAAGCAGCTGCTATCCATGTGGAGAAAGATCGGCATTTCAGCAGGAATCATATTTTGAACCTGTTTTGGAAAGGTGTATTTTGTTCATCAGCACTCTGAGCCCTCAGCAGCCATGGGTCTCTGCCTGTTTTTTTCTGCTCTGGACTTAGCAAAGGAAGTGTTTCATCCTTATGTTGTGGACTTATAGATTTCCCCTTTGTCTCTCACTTATAAGCAGGCATGATACCATGAAAAGAGGCAGATAGCTACCCACCTCCTCCCCAGCTTTCTAACTTTTATGGTATTTCCTTAATAAGACAGTTTTGGCAGTCCGAATTTTTCAAAGTGAGGGAAAGCCCCTTCCATCATTTGACCCTGCAGATTTCTGCAGGCTGAGTGGGCAGCTCTGGCTGCAAAACCTGCTCATGGAAATGTCTCTTCACATTCCAGGGACACAGGAGTTGCACAGTAGCATCTTTAATCCTCCTCCTTAGTGCTATTGCATTCTTTGTGTTATTTTTCTATAAGCATCAATAGGACCCTGTGGGGAAGAAGCACTACGGGTTCTGCCGTAGCAGTTGTCTCCTGCAAATGGCATGCGTTTGGGCTGGAGGCAAAATAACATTGTGCATATACACAAATATGAGTGAGAGCGACTTGGGACAGAGAGCAAGCCACAAGGTAGGTAGTTCACAAAACTGTGTCTCTGGAAAACTCATCTCATTTGAGGTTGATGTAGGCTAAGAGTAAATCTCTTTTTATTGTGCCACATTTCTGTGGGGGGGCAGATCTGTTTGTAGAATTACTTCATTAAAGAGATGAGCCTAGCTTCAGGAAATGGCACAGTTCCTTACCTGCTATTAGCAAATACATAAAGCATGATCCTAGGTACCATTTCTTCTTTGTCTGGAGGGGAGCTGAAGGAATGTGTCTTTGCTCCACAAGCTGTCAGTCTATGTCAGATGCTGCAGTGGCTCTTGGTGGCAATAGAATGTCATTGGTTAGAGACCTTTTTCACCTTAAATACTTTAACCACATGGAACAAGACAAACTTTGCTATACGATCAGCTCTCCAGAGCAGCAGCCGCACTAATACTTGTCACAGGCCCCCCCTGTGTGCTCACCCCAGGTAGTGGCACCCTAATGCATATTCTCCCTTTGCACCTATCTCCATAGAAGAGCCCAGGTGGTGAATAGCAGGTTTTGTGATAGCTTGGATGTTATCATGGGACACCTTCAGATAACAGTACCTCCTTTCCCAAGTCCCTTACTGGCTTTGTTTCTTCCCAACACAGCAACTAGTTAATCTTAAACAACCCTGGGCTGGGCCTGGCCCTGAAAAATGTCTTCACTGAATTTGCATAACAGAGACCATCTAAAATACAAAACATTTTGAAGGTTAATAGTATTTTAGCAACATATGAATGACCCTTTCTAAAACAAAAAAAGTGTTCTTTTAACCTAGTGCTTTGTGTCTAGTGTCATTAACAAAGGGAGCTCCAGAGTACATAGAACTGGCCCCTTTCAGTTATGTACCTGGCCAATAGTACACCCTGGAGACTGATTCTTGTTTCAGTCCTGCATTTTTTAGTATTTTTCCCTAATATCATCTTGCATCAGCAAGTTCTGTTTCTCAGAAGCTTGGCCATCAGAGAAAAAGAGGTGGGTTTTTTTCATTTTAGTTATAGGATTTCTCTTTTGAAAGGTTAGCAGCAGCCATACCAGCCTGTTCTGTACCTTTTCTTGTGCCTTTTCCACATCTCTTCTATCTGCAGTCTTTTGTTATTCATTTTATTCATCTTTTTGTACTGTATATGCTCTATTGACATCACTTCAGCTGTGGGTTTTGTTCCTGAATTGGTTGGGAGATGCAGCTTTTTTCAGTGATTCCCAACGGAACACTTGCTTAATTTTGTTTCTGTTTTTTAGAGGCTACATGTTGGCCTGGTCATCTTTATGATAAGCACTAAGCATAACAATTTGCAAGGACATTTCTGTACTTCTTATAAGTCAACTTCAGGTGTCCCCCAAAGACCCATGTGTGCATCCAGCATATCCAAACCAAAACTCCTTGGATTATGGTAGATTTGGATTGCTTTAGGCTTTGATTACACACCTCAGGTCTGCCATCTTGTACAACAGGTTAGTGCTCTCAAAATATCTAAAGCATCTAGTTGATTCATAACAAGCCATTTGTCCCCCTTGCTTTGGCCTTCCTGGAGATTGCCAGGTTGGCTGCTAACGTCAGGTAAGTACTGACCTTTTCCTTGACCTTGCTGTGCTGCAAGCACTACACTTCTTATGTTCCATTAGGGATCCAAGTGTTTTCATTCCATATTGTTTAACTCTTATCTTCCTTTCCTGGCACAGGCCTTTTTAAAATGATCTAACAAAAAGATGTTTGGGCTTAATGATGTATTAGTGCTATTGGAATTTGAATTTCAAATTATTCCTCTCAGAGAGGCCATACTTCTGGAAGAGGATCAGAGGCTGCTCCTTCTAGTAAAGCAGACAATGCAGGAAATGTTCAGCCAGCCCTTAACAAACTCATAACTAAACATTTTGTGCCACAGTGGAAGAGACCCAGACTCATAAATCAACCTATTAAGCCTTCAGACATAAGTTTTTGGAACCTCCTAGGCATTTCTTTTTTCTGATGCTGATAAGGAGTCTTTTAAGGGTGAAAGCTCTGTGATATCATTAAGGACAAGAGTGAGTGATGTTGCTCCAGGCCTTGAATGAAGTCAGTGATTGACCTTACCCCTCCATACCAGCAAATTCAGCTCTGAATATTTATTGCACATAAGCACAAACTGAAGTGAGGTACCAGTTCCTCAGGAAGCAGATGTAGTCATGTGTAGAATAAGTTCCATTCCCTGAACTGTTTAAAGGAGGTACACTGAAAAAAGCAAATCCTGCCAGAGCCAAATAAATTATTTCAGTGCAAACAAATGCCCTCAGTGAATGTATCCCTTGTCCCCATTCTTTAACAACATGGAAGCAGATGCTGATACTTCCTAAAATTATATATTTTTAAAGAGATCTTGATGGATACTCTGGACTAACCTTTTCCAGACCATAACTATTTTCCAGGAACAGCTGGTGGAGCATATACAGCCAGAAGTGTTGGCTGTGGTGCATCCCAGGAGCTCAGCTTTGGCTGTGAAGTAGGACGCACCCTCTTAGATCTTTGTGTGCCACTGCTTCAGCTTCTTGGAGAGACATGGGGACCATGACTTTGGCCTATTTTGCTTCCTGGATTACTAGTTAGGTGTGTAAGAAGATGTCAGGAAATGTCCTTGCAGAGAGCAATCTCCTTGAAAAAGGTTTTCAAGGGCTGGGTTTCCGTCTAGCACTGCTCATGTGGATAGGATCTCCATACTGCCTTTTAGTGATTTTAGACTATGAAGGTTAAGCATAGCCCAAGTGAGTGGGGAAAGCATCTATTGTCTTTTTGCAGTTCAGTTCTGCACCATGGAGGACAGGAAGCCTTTTGGTGTGACTGAAATTGAGCCCTTCCATAAGGCCTGTGTGCAGTCTTAGTACATGGGCATATCTTGTGCTCTGCAGAGACAGCAAGCCTTCAGGTGAAGGTTCATGGGCAAAGAAAAATACAAATTGTCTGCACTTAACATCATATAAGTTTAGGAGTCAGGCAGCTAGTAGTATTTTTCACTGTTTACCCAGCTCTAACTGCCTTGGAAGCTTGAGGAAAGAATAATTAACCATCTTTTTGGTTATATACCCAAAAGGTATATACCTCTTTCCTCATACAGAACATTAAAATAAGGGCCTGTAGTTGCAGTATAAAGTCTGATTAGTAGGTGTACAATTTCAGACTCCTGTTGAGTTGCTGTAATGATGGGTAACTGGTTCCTCTTGCGCAATTTTGTGCAACTTGATGTTTTGTGCAGCTGCTGGCTGGAAGCAAAGAGACAATGCACAGGCAGCTTAGCAATGCAAAGATATGCCACTGGGCCCATAGCAAATGGGATGAGATCTTGTGATTTTGGTGAAGTGATGTCCATTTAACCTAGTGTCTTTCTACCCATAGAACAGGTTTTACATCAGCCTGAATTTTTTAGCAATATATTACTGGCTTCTCTCTATTTAGGCTGGAGTTAAAGTCACATTCTGTGCTCTCAGCCTCCCTGCTTGCAGGGCTGGCTGGTAGGAGAGCAGAATTTGAAACAGATTGTCATTGCTAAGCAGAAAAGAGTTTTTACCTTTATTTGGAAGTGTCAGACATAAGCTCACGTATTAGAGGGCTAGGATGCCTGGTGTTTCACTACTGCTGCTGGCACATACTGTGAGATGAGAGGCAAGATGTTTACTTTTGTGTATGTGCATTTCTCTGGGCAGTGTGTCTGACAGTCCTTCCTAAGGTGAGGGATGTTATGAGGCTTAATTACCATGTGCAAAGCACTTTGCAAAATACATTGCACCACTGAAGGTATGAAATGTCAATTAAAAGGGAAAAATAAGGTCTTTCTAATTTTCAGATGAATGTCTTTGTACTTCAACTTGGTTGCTGTAACTGCAGCCCAGGAAATTTTCCTGCTAAGTAGATGGTGAGAACTGTTTCTTAGCAAAAGAAAATACCGCCTTCCTCAGCCACAGTCACCCAAGAATGAGCCTTTGAAAGTACAAAGAGAAACAGATTCTTCATTTGTCTCCCTCCCACCCAGCCTGTGGAGCCCCTACATGTTCAGCCCCACTCGTCCAGGAGCAGGAAGCCACCTGTTACAAGGAAGCACAGGCAGGACATTGCTGGTGGTGATGAGAATCCTAGAATGATTTGTGTTGGAAGTGACCTTAAAGCTCATCCAGTTCCAAACCCCTGCCATGGGCAGGGACACCTTCCACTACAGCAGGTTGAGTCAAGCTCTGTCCAACCTGGTCTTGAACACTGCCAGGGATGGGAACATTTGAACTTCGTGCAGCTGGAAGGGTGCCATGACTGCAGTGCCAGGCCGGTAGTTGAGATATCTCTCCAGGGCCTGGAAGGTGGGGGCTGTTTCACAGACCAGTGAATGACCTCTGTCTTTTCCCCATGTCCTGACTGGTCTGGTGCCCTGAGCACTACAAACTTGGCTTGCACTTCCTGCATCTCTAAAAATATGAGTAACAGAGCACCCCAGGTACCTGTAGCTTTCCATATGTATTATAAGCTGTAGGATTTACCAAGTGAAGCTTACACTGTTTGCACTCTGCTCCTTGCCATCCCAGTACACTTTCAGCCTGCTGGGATGGCAGGGATAGTGGCTGAAAGTCTTGCACCATAACCCAGGATCTCTGCTGAAAATCACTTTTACACTTACAATTCTGGCATGTCCTGACCCCTGAGGATTCTGCATCTGTGAATCTACGATTCTGTCATTCTGCAGTGCTTCAGCTCTCTCTGGGATTCACCAGAAATTAAGAACACACCACAAGGCATAGGAGGTAAAGCAGTTCTGCCACAGGGGAGAAGCTAGGGAAATGCAGCTTTGTACCTTCCCTTACGTCTACCTTTGTTTGTCTGAAGTTGAAGATAAATCATAAGCCACAGGGCTGGAAGCCATTTTACAGCTCATGGTGTAGGAATGGGTGGGTGTGGGTGCATGCATTGCTTCAGAGTAAACCAGAAGTAAGCAGGTTTATTTTGCACGCTTGTTTAAGAGAACTGTGCTGGGAAAGGAGATGTGAAGAGCAACACAGAGTTTGGTTTTGCTCTGTAAATTGTCCATATGTCTTTTGGGGTATTTTGTTTGTTACATGGTTTACACAGATAAAGCAGAGCTAGTTGCTAAAAGCAGGTTGCAGGTGAGACTTGTCCATTGATGGAAGTAATGAAGCAAGGGCCTCTGCTCCCACATGTACTGTTTAAGGAAGCAGCAGTAAGTGCTGGACCCTGTGAGTTGCTGTGAACAGGACTGAACAGTCTGAGCAGCTAATGGATGTGTAACACTGAGGTGGAACAGCTCTTGTAAACAGTGTTTCCTCTACTACACTTGTTTCTCCTAGCCTCTCCTAAGGGCATTTCTTTGTCTTTTCATCCCCTGTGATGCAATGCCAGACAAGGACATTTCTACACAGCACATCCAGCCTCCAATGTGTGGGGGCCACCAGGAAACCACCAGCAGTTCTTCCCAAGGGCTCTTGCCTCACTGGGAAGGACTAGAGGACTCTATTTACTAAAGGAAAAGACAGCTAAACCAAAGGGATGGACTGGCAAATGTGGAAAAGTCACAATGGACAAAGAGGCTGTGAAAATACCAGCATGTCTGTCTCAGCAGTTGCCAGTGCTAAGGCCTCTTCTCCTCCTTCTGCAGGTTTACATGGCTGCCCTTATGATGCAGTGGGACTAATCAGACAGTAAGGATTACTCATGTGAGTAAAAGCTTGCAGGCCTGAAGTGCCAAGTGTTGCTCACACTCACCCTTGTTTTTCCCAGCACTGACTACGCTCTGGGAGATGTGCACAGGAGTATTTTCCAGGGCCCTGAGCTTCATAGCAGCAGTTGCAAGGTTAATTTGAGCTCTCTTATGACCTTCTGACCCACAATGTGCTATGGGGTGTAAGGTGCTTTGTTCTCCTTCCAGTTTTGTCTGAGCCTCTGAGGAATGGACAGCCTGGGGAGGTAATGTGCTGTCCAGGCAATGAAGAAAAGTCCAGCAGCATCAGCTTTGCTTGACGTTCATGACTAATCCTGAATTTCTGTTTTAGCAGATGGTCAGGTGAAGCAACTCCTTTGTGATGTCCTGTGTCTTTGTTTTATAAACGGCTTAGTCAACTTCATGACTGGTTCCTACCCAGTGGATACTTTTGATCAGGTCTAGCCCTGCAATGCTTTGTTGAAAAGAAGTGGCTGAAATGAAGGGATTAAGACAGAACACTTTTTAAATAACCAAACATGCATGTGAACTGCAGGCAGTGAGATGTGCTGGATACAGCACTGACCTCTGACTCGGGATACTGGCTTCTAATCATTGCTAGTTGTTATCTGCGTGGTTGTACCTGATGAGAGCTCTGCTCCTGGCTTAGGAACCGACAGTGCTTGCTGCCATAAAAGAAGAGCAAAAGGCAGAGAGAGGCCCTCAGGCAGCAGAAATCTCCCTATACACCTTGTGGTATCAGGTACTCCCTGTGGTATCAGGTTCTGCTCATACATACCATTGCAGCTCTGCAGCCTTCAGGGCTGACCCAGCAGGCCACATTCATATGGGACAGAAATGTATTGCCTGTGAAATTACAGCCTGGAGTTAGTTGGCTCGACTGTATTTATTTTATTAGGTGCATTTGGTGTGAAGTGTTTGTGTTTGAGAAGCTCCAAGCTGGGAGCTGCTTTGGAAGAGACCACTACAGTCTGGAACTGCTCGAGAGATTTGTGAAACAGATGAGCTTAGCAAGTGTTTTCCATCCACCTGTAAGACTCTTCTTGTTTCTGTTTCATGATAAGAAGCAAATGTGATGTTTGACTGGTTTTGTGATGATTGTACTTTCCATGTCATTTCCAAAGAGCTAATTCTTTGGAAAACATACGAAGAGATGCTCTCAGCTTTGCTACTCATCTCCAGGGTGGCACTGCATTTGTCCTTTACCTGTGCTTACATAAGTCTTTTAAAGAAAAGACTTATGCATTTTTTGATAGTTAAGGTGTACATAAAGAAGATCTTAATTTCATTTCAGAGCCATTAAAATATTTTCTGTCGTGGAACTTAATGAGCAGACATCTTTCATCTGACTTACCCCTCTGTGTGCGGGGAATTAGGAGAGTTTGTAACAAATGGCTTCTTTAAAGAATGAATAAGGGTTCATAGTTACAATAAGCTGCCTAAGAACTCTGAATGATCTTATCTTTTTAATGAAAATGACTCTAGTGTGAGTATTATGCCAGCTCTGAGTTCATGCTGTCACATTTCAGATTCCCTACTCACAATTGCTGTTAGAGCTAGTGTTCAAAGATGGATTCACCAAGGATAAAATTTACTTTGTGAGAAGATTTTTATTGTTCAGGTTCGCTGCCATTTCTTCTTCCCTCCTGGGAAATGATGAGTGCAGTATAATAGCTGCTGGGGTTGCTTGCTGGCTGAACAAAGCACTCTTCATTCATGCTGGAGGGAAATGCTTCATGGCTGTGCTTCTGTAAGACACGAATGAGTTTGTGAGAGTAATCCAGGAGAAGCATTCACTGATTGCCTTCAGGAAAATTTCACTGTGATGGTGTGCAGCCGTGGAGCCCTTCCCTGTTCCTGAGCTCTGCCACTGGTTCTAGTGATTCCTCCTTCTCCTTGAGCAGATACTAAACATCTTGCTAGTCCCTTCTTCTGGAGCAATAGAGGGATGGGGTAGAGGCTGGAAAGACAGTCACTGGGAATTGTCCACACATCTTATGCTCATGCCTCAAAAAAAAAACCCTAAAAGGCAATTACTTGACTGCTAGCCTGTGTGTTTCAAGGTTAAGCCAAGCAGGATTCCTGATGTCTCAGGGTCTAATCTCTAAGAGACATCCTATGGATTACTTGCCTTTATCACCAGACACATTGGTAGGTCCAGGAGATGTTAGTGATATCTGTTCCCTAAGAGCCAGGGCAGGATTGTTCCTTAGGGCAGGGGACCAGCTTGCCTCTTTGCCAGATTGGAAGTACAGCCTTTCCAACCAGTTTGTCAGCTCAATTATTTAGCAACCTGCTTGGTTTATGCTATAAAACCCCGCTCCTGCATTGAATGTAGATTGCCAGAGGGCACAGGAACAAACGGAATGAGCTGCTTTAAATCTTCTGCATAAACTACAGCAGGCCTTAGAGATGTAAAAAGGAGGTTTCTCTCTAGCTGATGGATTTATCCTCAGCCGCATTCCTGTGAGCCCAGTGGAGCAAATGGGGCAGAATACAGCCCATGAAATGTGGTTAGAATAGTGAGAGCTCAGAGCAAAGGACAAAGCACGTTCTGCATAGCTAGGGGATTAAAGTCAGACTGGGAAACAACAGGGGCTTTAACTGCCTGCAGATCTTTCACCTGACAGTGTTTTTAAACCCGTTTGGACTCCAACAGAAACGAAGGTGAATTAGAGGGAGATTTTCCTTGAAACCTGGGCTAAAGAGACTTGAAGATGTTAATACTCACCTTGGGCTCAGCAGACCCCCTAATTTTAGTGACCTGCTCAGGGCCTGGAGACCATGAGGTTTTCCTTACTTTACTCACAAGTATGCAGTTAAAGGCAAGCCCAAAATGCATGATTTACACTTCAGTCTGACTCTGATCTGTCCCAGAGTTTGGAGATTGCTCAGCTCATCATTTCCTTGCCTTTGTCACTTACAGGGGATATTCACTGGCCTGCTCAAGCAAAAGGGCAGGCTGCCTGCAATTGACAGTCTAGAGTGCAATGCAAAGTGTGGGCAAACCACTCCAGCAGTGTGTTTCACAGGCAGTGCTGCCATGAAGGTGATCAGCAGATAAGAAGGCTTACCAAAATAAATGGTTCCCAAGTCACTCAATCAGATGCACTGCCAAATATTCTGGTTTGATCCAGCAAAGCTTTTAAGATCATGATCAGCTTTGAGAATGTGAGTTGCTGCACTGCAGTGATGTGGATTACCTCCATGCTGGTGCAGGGACAGCACTCGCAGTGTCGCAAGATCAAGCCTTGGATTGAGGGACCATGTGCTGGAGGAAAGAGAGAGGTGGCACTCCTATCACAGAGTAGCACCCTGGAATTTGGGGCAAAAGCACAATGGGCTTTTTAGTTTAATGCCAATATGCCTCATGTCCTCAAACTCTGCAAGCCAACATCAAAAAAGGCAGCTAAAACCTCTAACACCAGTTTCTGCTATCTGCTGACAGCAATGTCAGGCACAAACCCAAATTCTTTCTGGGTGTCAGGTAAGTCAAAGACTGTCAAGTGCCCTAGAAGGGGATTCTTGGGGATTTATGTTCCATCAACAAGACGAGTGATAATTAAAGCCTGAATATTTCTGCTAAGCTGGGAAACAAAAAAGGACCGTTTTAATTCCTTAAATTCCTCATGCCAGGCCGTAAAATATATTCCATTCATGCCTGTGTCTTGCTGCTTGTTCTCTCTGTGTCTCTTTCTTCAGCGTTCAGCCACCTGTTTGTAACCAGCGTCCTGCAGGTTCTCAGGGCAGCTCTCTTCTCGGTTCTCTCTGCCCTTGGCGTTGTTGCTTTGACACTGAAGCCTTGTTGTCTGCCAGAGACGGTACATTAGAGCTCCCTGCCTTGCCCAGCTCCCATAACTTCATTCCTGGAAAGTTTCTGAGTTTCCCGGGAGATAAAACATGAGCAACATTTGGTCTGACCTAGATCATTTCTGAAGGCATTCAGCCCTGTTTTGTTATGAAGGTTACTAAGGGTGGGTGGTGGGGCATGAGAATTCCCAGGAATGGCAACTCCTGAGAAGTGTCAGGAAGTCGCTGCCTGCACCATTTTCTCTGTGGGATTGTTCTGATCAGGTTTTGAGTGGATGCTGAAAAATGTATCTGAAAAGCTGGAGGATAAGAGTCACCCACAGATCAAATCAGTGTGTTCCAAGATAGCCTGTGGCTGCCTTCCCCCAGCCCTCACCAAAAAGGGGGGAAAAAGGAGGAGAGTTAAAAAATTCTAAGCCCCAGCAACTGTCAAACTATCACAGACCCCTACTATTATAGCTTAGGTTAGAATAATATAATAGTGGAGTGTTTGCTAGGCTTGTAAAAACCTCCAGTTATCCACTGGAGACCAAGCTAATGAATCAAGTGGGACTGTGTTTAAAACTATTAAAAAACCCTATAAAATGACCCCAAAATACCCACCCAGCAAATAACTCGGGGAAGTTGTGGGTTGACTGCATGGAATGTTCTTTGGCTTTTTTTTTCTTTGCTCTGCATTATTTATCCCCTTAAAGTTAATACTGTATGCATGACGGGTAGCTCGTCAGAGGTGGCTTTACAGAGACTTACAGGGCAAGTTCACTAACAGTTCTCAATTACTTTGGAGTCTGATTCTGTTCTCGTTGATTTTGGAGTAAATGGGAAATAATTGTGTGCACTGCATGTCTGTTCGCCTAGGGAATAATGCAACCTTGAATGTCTCATCTTTGTGTCACAGTCACTCACGCTACTCTCAGTCATTTTATCTGTTTTTTACTACATTTCTTGTGCAGAAGGATCTTCTGCTGGCTTCAGTGGTGACATGATGCATGTCTGCCCCCAGCCCCTGCTCATGGGAGCAGCATCGCTTCCAGTAGAAATCAAAAAGCTTCAGTTTTGAACTTTGGAAATGTTCAGTCTCAGGTCCCACCTTTAAAGAAAATAATAATAATTAAAATGACCTCCTTAATGGCTTACATAAAATACTGAACCAAAGCCCTAGTTCTGACAACCGTCAGACTTGGAGGAGGCTCTGAAGCTTGCATTTTCAATTTTTTATTCTTGTAATTATTATCTATCTATAACTAACTGTCTAGCAGTGGTAACATGGGTGGGTCTGGCAGTCCCGAACCCACCAGACAAACCAGACACGGCAGCTGGATGTCTGTGACAGAGATCTGGCCCCTCAACCCTTTTGGAAGTGGGGGAAAAACACGTGGAAATTTGGAGACTAAAAGCCAAAATACTTCCATCCTAGGTGGCTTGCTCTTTCAGTTTCTTTAGTAGAAGCCTGGGTTTCATGATGAGATGTTATGTCACACATTTCGTCACAGTTTATCTGCCCAGAGAGAAGAAGTAGGCCATCATGAGAGATGCTTCCAGACCAAACCTGGCAAGTAAATAGCAGTCTTCACAGGACAGTGTGGTATCATTTCCCAGTCCCACCTATTTGGATGGCACTGGCTGTCTTCATGAGAATAATCACCATATTTACTCAGAACAAAGCATTTACTTTTTGTTTGTAACTTCATTTCCTCTCGGAGGCACATGAAGACTTCGTCACTGGATCATTTAGAGCCAGATCCTATCATGCACATTGACTTTGCCTTCCATGAACCTTTCCAGCACATTGGCAGCTCCTGCCAGCATGGCTGAAGGTCATTCTGCAGCACCTCTGCCATCAGGAAACAGGAAGGTTCAAGCTAATATTATGCCAAATTAACAGACAGGGTTTTAATGCAACATCAGTTATGTATGAGTACTTGCAAAAGGAATTCTGGTCCTGCTTCAAGGAAAGCTCTTGGGCATGCACTTGAGGCTAATGTAAGTGCAAGTGCTTTCTTATGTTGTGTCTTGGAAGTCATGAATGCCAAGTTGCCTTACTTTTTCCCCAAACCTGCTTTAAACATTAAAAAAAAAATACAATTGGCTGTAACAGGTAACTTCTCCTGCGTAAATTTTGTCTCAGTGGCAGTAAGGCAGACTGAAGACAGCCATCAAAGAAATCTTAGTAGAGGTTTTACACTGTGATATCCAATGAACTGGTGAAGAACTTACGTGATGTGACACTGTGAAGCTTCACATTTCATTATTAAACCTCTTCAAGGGGTGAAGGAGCTTGCAAAGCTCTCTCAGTATCACTGGTTTATACAAAATACATCACCCAAGTAGATAGTTCTGCAGGAGAAGGATTTACTTGAGGTCTGGTGACTAAAGGCAACTCTGGATCTGATCTTTGGAAGTAACAAGTTCTTTGCCACTGAGATGCCCTCCTTGAGAAACCGTTTTGCCTCCAAAGAATCAGGATTTTACTGTGCTACTGATGGAAGGAGGTAGAATGTTAGATGGGAATCTGTGCCCTCTCAGCAAATGCTTGATTTTCTTTTAGAAGCAAAAATGCCATTTTCCATTTGGTTATGGTTTGTGAGTCTGCAAACCCGGTTTGCTGAGCAGATCCCTGTACAAAGCAAGGTGGGTCACTGTCCCTTTCAGACAGACACCTCAGCCGCCTGCACTGAGGAGAGCATGTAAGCCTGTAAGTCTTATGGTGGACTTCAGATCATGCTGCAGATGGAAGCATGTGCACAGGATGTAGTAATGTGCTCCACGGCCAGTGCCAGCCTCAAGCACCTTCCCCAGTTAGGGTTCAAAAGCAGAAGCTGATAGTTCTTTCCATGTTCAGGATGACAGGGAGGTTCATAAGAAAAGATCATGCTCCTATTCTGTGCTGCATCAAAATTAGAAATGGGACTTCTCTACACAAAGGTCTTAAGTGCTGGTCAAGATAGGTAACTGAATGAAGAGCTGTGTTGAGTAACAAAGGTTTTAGCTGAGTGTAAAATGCTGACAAAGGTGCTCACTGACATGTTTGCCTAAGTAGAACGCACTTCTGAAAAAGAGATGACACAACATTTATAAGAGATCATGGTCCCTTTCTCTTACCATGAGAAGTGTCTGAATCAGAGCCTGACCGTGTGTTCTGTAGGCAGAATAATTTGGATTAAGAAGCTAAGTGTAGCTTTTATTTTGCAATAAAAGGATGTTTACACTGCCTTGAGATGTTCTATCTCTTCCTCTGTGGTCGGAGGGCCTTTGCTTCCATCATTGTTAACTAGCTGTAGTTAATTCCTTGGAGTCATACAATGCCTTTCCTGGTCATATCTTATGTATCAAGATCCACACTTTATTTTCAGCATCACAATTGCCTTAGCCACTGCTTCTTAAATGCGCCATTCCTGGAGACTTTCAAGGCCAGGCTGGATGTGGTGCTGAACACTCTGATCTAGTTGAAGGTGTCCCTGCCTATTGCAAGGGGATTGGACTAAATGACCTTTGAAGGTCCCTTCCAACCCAAACTATTCTATGAGTCTTACTTGACATCAGAAGGTCTTTTCGACTGTTTCAGAAATAATGCTCAATGAACTTTCAAGAACAGCATGTGCTCAGAGATGCCCAATATTAGCATCACCCTGCTCATCTATCTGAATTGAAGCCAGTGGCAGAGAGAGATCCTGCTTTTCCTCCCACATTTTATGAAAGCTTGCAAATTCTGACCATAGAGCATGAGTTAAGGGACATTTAGAATCATAGAATCATAGAATAGTTAGGGTTGAAAAGGACCTTAAGATCATCTAGTTCCAACCCCCGTGCCTTGGGCAGGGACGCGTCCCACTAGACCATGTCACCCAAGGCTCTGTCCAACCTGGCCTTGAACACCTCCCGTGATGGAGCATTCACAACTTCCCTGGGCAACCCATTCCAGTCCCTCACCACCCTTACAGTGAAGAATTTCTTCCTCATATCCAATCTAAACTTCCCCTGTTTAAGTTTGAACCCGTTGCCCCTTGTCCTATCACTACAGTCCCTAATGAAGAGTCCCTCCCCAG
>JANRGW010047171.1:51793-61873 GCA_024733675.1 Psilopsiagon aymara
AAACTTCATCAGGTTGGCATCAGCCCACCTCACAAGCGTGTCAAGGTCCCTCTGGATGGCATTCCTTCCCTTCAGGGAAGGAACTGAACCACCCAGCTTGGTGTCATCGGCAAACTTGATGAGGGCGTAATTAATCCCACTGTCCATGTCAGTGACACAGATGTTGAACAAGACTGGTCCCAACACCAATCCCTGAGGGACACTGCTCATTATTGGCCTCCAGCTGGACAATGAGCCATTGAGCACAACTTTCTGCATGTGGCCATCCAGCCAGTTCTTTCATTTCCCTTTCAGGAGTGCTGTTCACAGGGGTTTACATTTGAGATATGAGATGTGAATCAGTACCCTTCCATGTCTGCCCTGTCATGTCTTGTTGTTTAATTGCAACATTACACAAAGCCCCTGTGTGTGCATGAACAGATGATGTTAATACAATCAAGACAAATTCTAAGGCAAAATCTAATGCCTACAGTGTCTGAGGAGAGCTCACCCAGCAAACTGTCTTGTTGTGAAGTAGTAGCAAGGCTGTAGTTGGCATCCATGCTCATTGTTAATCCAGGGTGTAGCTGCTTTTAGCATTAACAGGTTCAGAGATGTATACGATGAGAAGGGAGGACCACACTTGGTAATTTGACAGAGCAATTGTCTGCCTGGCAGTCTAGTGAACAAATGTAATTAAAAACATTCCTGTCTCCAGTGCAAGGCTTGTGAATCTGTCTTGGCTGTCTGTAATTAGTGATGCCGAGTGGGTATATTGGTTTTGGAATAAGATTATTGGTACTTCCCTTTCTTATGGTCCTACTGTTTTCATAGAATCACAGACTGGTTTTGGTTCAAAGGGACCTTAAAGCTCATCCAGTTCCAGCTCTCTGCCATGGGCAGGGACACCTTCCTCTAGACCAGGTTGCTCCAAGCCCTGTCCAACCTGGCCTTGAACACTGCCAGGGATGGGGCAGCCACAGCTTCTCTGGGCAACCTGTGCTAGCATCTCACCACCCTCACAGGGAAGAACTTCTTCCTAATGTCTAATCTAAATCTCCCTTCTGTCAGTTTAAAGCCATTCTCCCTTGTTCTGTCCCTTCAGGCCTTTTTAAAAAGTCCCTCTCCAGCTTTCTCATTGGCCCCTCTAGGCGCTGGAAGCTGCTCTAAGGTCTCCCTGGAGCCTTCTCTTCTCCAGGCTGAACAAGCCCAGGTCTCTCAGCCTGTCTCCATAGCAGAGGTGTTCCAGCCCTCGGAGCATCTTCATGGCTTTATGGTGGCATGTTCCTTGGAGTTCAGTATCAAAAGTGACCAGGGAAGGAGCAGAGCAGGAAGCAATGTAAGCAGGTTTAAGATCAAAGGAGAGCACTGTCCTGCTGCTTGTTTACTCTTTAAAGAAAACACTATGAATTTCGGCACCTCTTTAATGAAGCTCAAGGTAGACTGATCTCCTGTTACTGATACAATGAGAAGACATAGACCTCTTGCATGAGGAGGGGAAAAGAACCATAGATTTAGCAAATACACACTGTCCCAGGACAGCAAGAGGGCAGGGTAAAGCTCACTGCCCAGAGAGCCCTGTTAACCATCCTAACCCTCACCTACAGGCCAAGCTTTCAATCAAAAGGGATTCTTATCTTTTTCCTTCTTTTCCACAACTGTGTGAATGGCTGAGCAGGACTCTTTGAAGTGTCTGCAAACCGCTCTGTGCTTTTGAAACTCAGGCCATGAATTTAGGCACCTCTTTGTAAAGATCTTTATCTACAAATTAGCAGTGCTTCAGCTTCCCTATCTATATGACAGGTCAAATGATTCCTTCTTTCTTTAGGGTCTCAAACAGGGGGAGTGGAGCAGAAATCCCCCTTTCTTGTGGGAAAACCTTGTTTGACTTCATGTGGATGGGTACATGATGGACCTAACTGAGCCACTGTTTTTCAGAATATAATAAGGAATGTAATCCTTTTCATAAATGTTTTATACACTCTATGAGAAAATTAATGATTTGATAAAATGGCATAAAATGTGCATAGAAAGGTTATCGTGTATGATTCAGCAAGGTGACCTTTTCTCATAACAATTCCCATATCTGCCTTTCTCTGGGTTTCTTCTTCTCTCTGATTTCTCTGTCATTTCTGTTGGGGCTCCTTTATTCATTTCATCAAATTCTCCCTGACTTTTTCATCTCTGTCTTCCTCTCTGGGGCAGGTGAGAAGCAGCCTTTTCCCAGTCATCAACCCTGCAGTATCACTCCATCCAGGGAAGCAAAGGACTTTCCCAGGACTGATTCTCATGACTAGAGGAGGAAAGGCAGCATCTGAAGAGGCAGTATCTGAGCCAGGAAAGACTAGGCTATTACCCAACCACAGCCTTTAGTCCCCATGTAAGAGCTGGGTGGAGAGCACCTGTAGGCGTGGTTGTGAAACTGGCAGTAAAATGTGTTTCGAATCTCTCTTCATGAGTAGCAGAGACCACACATGGGGTAACTGATCAGAACCAGAGAAGATGTGAGAACTGCTGGTATTGCCTCTGTTTCTTTGTATTACCATTTCCAAAGGAGCTGTGGCACCATGGAGAAACTGAAATATGAGCTTTCATAGTCATTTGACAGAACATTTAAGGCTTTGAAGGAAGTGTCAGTATGAGGCTGGAATATATCATCACTCCTTTGTGCAAGTCTGTGAGGCAGCACTGATCTGTTTGAGCTCTGACAGCTCAGGATCACTGTAACACAGGGCCTGCCATTAGCTTCATAGCAGATGATTGTGCTTTTCTAAGATGCAACAAACAAGCCAGCTTTTCCATCTTGCATCCCTTCTGCTTTTCCTTCACTGTTTTAGTCACTTTGCTCTCCTTTGCTCTCATCTCATCAGCTCAGTGCCTGCAGCCCTGAGTTACTGCAATGTTAACATCTAACAAGCTGTGGCTGTCTGACCGCTGGCAAGTGGAGCTCTGTCATTATTACTACCTGCCTGTTAAAAGGGTGAGCAAGGCTGGCTTCTTCTCTTTCCCTGCCCTGGACCTGCCATCACATCCTTCAGCACTGATGGTGAAGGTACTTCACGCTCTTCGCAGAGAACAGCCTCCTGGCAGAGCACACGATGCAGACAAATCTGCATGCCCTTAAGAAGATCCTGGCCTTCTGGACTGCATCCCAACGGTGCGTACCCCAGCTCCACGGTTTTGCTGCTCCTGTGCAATTTTTACAGTCAGTTTGGCATTTTACACCCCACTTGGGCACACCAGGTCTTTTGTGAATCATTCCCTGGCAGACCTTTTGCTATGGCTTCCTCATTTGTCGTGAAAACTTTTGCCCCCTTTAGTGACAGTTGAAGGCAATTCACTGCATCTTGTTTTGTCTGTCTTGTTTTGTGAGGGATTGGATATTCTCAGACCTGGTGAGCTGGGATGCTGCATTTTGCTGTTTCCTCTCATTTCTGCTTCTTCTTCTAAGCATGAACCTGTATAGGTCAACACAGTTGAATCTGTTGTGCTGATACAACCACCTGTGCACAGCAGTTCCAGCCTACTACAAGCTCTCTAGCAGCAGCCTGTGAATGGTGCTGTCAATTGGATGCTTTGTTTTCTTCCTTTGGCTCATTCTCAGTCCCTGCAAAGACTCTGTACAATCTCCATATTGTGACAAGGCGTGTTTCTGTCATTGACTGTCTTGTTATAGATGATAAGTTGATCAGAATAGCATCATATCACATATTGTGTCATTCGAACAAGTCGTGTGCTCACTCGGGTTGCATGTTTGATCAGCAATAATATGAAGTACATGATATTTGTTCCTTTTCTGTTGGTCTGTTTATTCAGGGGCTGCGTATGCTACTGAACCATAGAATCACAGGATGGTTTGGGTTGGAAGGCACCTTAAAGCTCATCTAGGTCCACCTCCCCGCCATGGGCAGGGACACTTTCCACTAGACAAGGTTGCTCAAAGCCCCATATAACCTGGGCTAGTAGTTGAAGTACTAGAAACTTCAGAGAGATCTAGTTTCCAAACTCCATACTGAATTTTCAATCTTCCAGGTGCAATTCTAAAAAACAATCAGCTTTGCCTTTGCAGAGACACTGAAATGACTGTGGTGGAGTGATGTATTTTCACCCAACAGCAGTTAGGACCTAATGATACCAGGTATGGAGCAGCCTTGCTTTATTAGAACAACACAGCTTATAATTTAATCTTGACTTTATAGAATTACAGGGCACCTTCCTTTTCTGCCAGGGCACTCTGTTTGCTGGTGTCACCATGCTTGGTACACATTGCTTGAGGTATTTCAGAGGGTAGCCTCTCTCTTCTTGAGAGTGGATTGAGGGCATGGGCTTGTTTTCAGTGGTGCTGAACAAGTATTAAATGGTCACTCTTTCAGAGCTCTGTTGTCACGTAGTCTTGAATTACTCTGTGATTCCTGAAGATATCACTGTTCAAGTGATTACTTTTCTTGGGGCCCAAGTGATTTGGAATTAAAATAAAACTGCTTGGATTTTTTAAGGTATTTAATATCTATGACAATCCCAAGGAAATCACTGTGAGCTGTAGCTTAGACATACTTGAGCCTAGGTATTTTTATTTAGATGCCTAAGATTTTAGGTGTTTTACTAATAAGTCTTTCCCTAACAGTTAGAGAGTCAGGTGTTTCTCTTTCTTATTTACTTGAAGTGTTAAGTGTGACTTCCTCTACTTAGCCTCTTCCAATGTAAATAAACCACAATTTCTTTCAGTGATGGAAGCTAACAAGAGTTTAATTGACAGCACAGGGTGACAGCCATCATGCTATCGTGGCACCAAAGTTGCAATGCTGATGCAGTTCCTTAGAACTGCACTGTACTGAGCTTTGGGCTTGTTTTGCAGGGAGTCAGCCACATCCTTATTGTTTTCCTCTCCCATTCTTGAGCTCATACCTCCCACCTGCAGATGAGCAGCCCAGGAACGGTAATTGTTCAGTGACAAGCATGTAATGCTGAACACCTCTGTGGTGCCCAGAGCATGGGGCCACCTTTTCCATGTGATGCCCAGGAAGAAGAGGAGGAATTGTTCCCAGCCATGCCTTGTTGTACTGCCTGGGACAGTATTGATGGGAAGAAAGCCTTCAAGCCAGGCTTCATCAAGTAATGCTGACCTAATTGGGAGCAGAAAGAAACCTTTGACATTTGGCACTTGCCAAATTCTCCGTCCCTCAGTTTGGAGAAATAGCTGAACAAATTCTGTTCTGCCTAATTTCATCAATAACACTCAACCACACGATTTGTACCTGGCATTGTTTTCATAAGCACAGTGGAAGGCTTATTTAGACCCTATGACTGGCAGATGGTGACTTGATCCATATAGGGGAAGCAGAAATGTATCCGACTGTAAAAGGAAATGGAGGCACTTCAAAATTTTAGTCTGGTGGTTTTGAAAGTTAGAACAGTAAAGGTTAATTTAAGTGTGCCTGTACACATGTGGTAAGTGTAGTTCTCATTTCAGGAAGTAATTGGTAAGATGTCTCATAAAGGGCTAATAACAGGTCAGAGCAGATGGAGTCATCGTTCTGTGTCGAAGCTCCGTGTCTCAGAGTGGTTATGAACAGTAACTGCCAGCAGCGCATGACACAGACTTTACCACGGGCTTGTTCCTGTTTATTCCAAATTGGCAACCCACAGGATTCTAGTTCTTGAGAGAGACTTACGTGAGCTCAGGCTGTGCTGAGACAGAGTGAGAAGACTGTCCTAAGGGATCACACAGGACAGCAAATCAATTCATTCCATCAGCATCTTGAAAACGTCTCAGACCAAGTTCATTGCTGGAGAGCAGACTGAAGTAATGTGTTTCAGTGGTTACATGCCACTTGTCAGTGGCAAGTCACATCTCTTATAACAACATACTTGACCTACAAACCTGGTAATGATAAGTTGTGGATCTGAATCCACCTTTACTAGCTGAGAGTTTTTCACTTCCGTGGCTTGTAGATGCACTGCAGTCCCATTGCTAAATTGTTCACAGTCAAGGTTCCCTTTTTGGTTTTATTAGTTTGCATAGTGGTTACTTGTGAAACGGCATGTGAAGGAAGCTGAATTATTCTACTTACCAAGACGCTGAGGGATCCCAAGTGTATCTTGGCATTCAGACCTTTGAAATTCAGCAAGCCTCAGGCACTTGTCTTTCCCTATTTATTAAATAATATTATTCCTTTCAGGAAACAAATTAGAGCTGACTTGAGCTCTTTTGGCAGAGGTAGGGTCCATATATACATGGGGCAGCTGAGATCACAGCTCTTACCTTTTGCCAGAATTAGATCTGAATCAGAAGCTTCACACTCCTGGTACCTTTCCAAGCATTTTTCTTTGTTTTCTCTCACACCATTCAAAACTTTTCTCTCTGTTTCTGGGTGACTTCATGGTGACCCTGGTGGTCAGGGTGCTGGGATCCTGCCAAAAGCTACTTATGGTGTGGTGACCTCATTGTCATGAGCTTACATCAGGGTTGTGAAAGCTGTATTTAATTACTAGCTGATAAGAGTCAGCTCTGCTAACTCGCTCTTATGTTAGATTACAGACTTCTTAGGGAGTTTGATGGAGAGGGTGGAAAAGGTGGCAGCCGCAAAAACTGACTTCTAAAGTAGAACAGCAATTCAGCAGAGCAAACCAAAAGGGAATGTTACATGCGGAATGTGACATGGTGTGTATAATAAACATGAAACTGAGCCCACAGAGGTTATGATGCAGTTGAGAAGGTGGCTGTATTAGATAAACTAAAGTTTCAGAAGTTTTCGCCAGCAGGACACAGGATGTGGACACTCAGAGGGTTTACAGGGGGCAGCTTTGCCCGGGAGCAGCTCCCTCTGTGGCTGTCTCAAACAAGCGGGTGTGTCTCGGAGTCGTTGGAGACTGGGTACTGTGTTTGGTGGGGCTGTTTGCAGACCTGTATCTTTCCTTTTGCCACATGGATAAAGGGCAAATGCGTAAGGATGGGACACATTTTCTGTGCTTGGGTGGTTTTGTCTTTCTCTACTGGTTTCCCTGAGCTTTGCCAGTAATGCAGTCTAAATCGCCCCTCACTGAAACAGGGAGAAACAACTGAAAGCCACCTCTCATTAAACATTAGGCTACTGACCTGCACATAGCAATGCAAGCAAAAACTCCATTTGTTTCTTAAACCTTTACAAAGCCACTAAAGCAGGAGTGACCAGTGACCTAGAAATACAGCAGCTGCATCTCTGGCGATCACTAAAATAGCTTCTCCGTGACCTAATTTCTCCGAGCAGTGGGCATCATGCTGCACAAGCATGAATCCTTCCTAGTAAACTAATCAACTTCTTCCCACTGAGGATTTGGAGAGGTTGCAAATGAGGTGGTTCACTGGGAGGAACTGGGAGGTGTATAACTTCCGATTCATCTGACTAAGTCCCAGTTTTCAGACTCAGGCCAAATTAACCAGGACACAATTAAAACTTTGGACATCCGAGCTGCTGGCTGTTTTGGGAAACGCAACCTAGTATCTGTTGTTTATTCCCAAAGCTGCTGTGCAGTTTGCTTTTCCAATCACACAAATATCCCAAGGGAGTGTGCACTGTAGGCGTTCAAGGTGCAAAATCCGCATAAAAGCCTACCCTGATTTTCAGACTTTGGGGCAGTTTCTCAGTGTTTCTTCCCACTTAGCCTGCAGTTTGCAGAAATGATGGAGTGTGGAGTAGAGCAGAAGTTGCTATGCAAGCGCTGTCATCTGTACACTGATGTCTCTGATTTCCATTCTGCATCTCTGTTAGCCTTGGTAGTAGCCTTCCTAGGCTATTAGCCTTCCTAGGCTATTAGCCTGTCTTTATCTCTGTAGTTAACAATATGATACGTTAGACACGCACTTCTTAGGAAGCCCCTGAAGAAGCTGTTCATCCCAACTGCACACCCAAGGTTAGACACTATTACATGTAAACCCTTGGCAACTCTCTCCCAGAAGCTCATTTTGTTTTAATTATCTTTTTTGCTTTCCCCTTGTGATTTATGTAGAGCAACACTGACATCCATTGGCTTATTAAGCTAATCATAAGTGATGTACACAGAACAGGTATTTATTCAAGGTGGGGGGCTTTACAGGAGGCCTCCAGCTTCTCATTTAAATAGGAGATGCTTGCTCTCCAAAATACCAGCCTCACTCCTCCTGTAGCAACCTGTTTGAACCCTTGCTTCAGATACTGACTCTTGTGAAAAACCACAGCAGTGAATGAAAGGCTTAGAGCCTCAAACAGGGTGACTAAAAACAAGCCAAACCAAATTATTTTTCTGAGTGGGAGATGTGGAAGATTCCGATTTCATTCCAAAGAACCTGAAACCAATTCCATTTATTTTTAATCTTGTCAGTGAATCAGTAGACGTTTCCTGCAGGTGTTCCATTGAACAGAACCAGTGTCTGTAGCCATTTTTTGATCAGCTGAAATCCCATTTCAAGGCCAAAGAACATGGCTTTTAGGAGGATTGAACTCACAAGCCTGTGGGCCTGTTTTTGTTGCCCCAAGGCACAGTGCAGCTATTGCTGTTTGTATCTGCAATGAGGTGCAGCTTCTCCCTCGTGACTGAGACAACCTGAACTTTAACCAGCAAGGTCAGCACAGAGTTTTTCCCTTCCAGCATCACAAGAGATAGAGGGGAAAAGAAGTTATGCTGATTCATGTTGTCTGATTTGGAGTCTAGTTCATAGCTTTTAATTAGAAGGGAAAGTGTAAGTGCTATGCATCCTTCTTTGGAGCAATAATAAGTGAGGAGGGGAGCTAGAATTGCTCAGCATAAGGTCTTCTGTTCAATTCAGCAATCTTGAATCAGGCATCATGTCCACAATGCCTGAGAAGAGAGATCTTTCCTTTGTTTAGATCATCTCCAGCAAGAGAGCCCAAGTGATGCTCAGTGTATCAGAGAATTGCAGACTGCACTTTGTGGATGAGTGGACAGTGAGAAAGAGGGAAATTCATGGAGAATCTTTGCCTCCTATTGCAGAAACATAGAATCCCTCCAAACTGCCACATGCTGGAAAATGCTTTTGTACATCTGATACGATCTTAGACCTCAGAGTATCTCTCCTTTGCTTTCCTATCTCTTGCATTGCCACTTTGTATGGTCTTGCAGCTTGCAAATCTTTCTGCTGGGTATTTTAGATAGGCATCTTAAACAGCGCAATCCAGAGTCTGTTCCCTTTCTGATACTCTGTCTTCTCCCTGCTGGACTTCGGTAACTTCTCTGCGGAGATATCTGGATGTTTTTTTTGCTTTCCCACCTACCTCTGAAGTGCTTTTATGCCTCTCCATGGGTGCATGTCTGTAGCAAATGCCAGTGCATTGTTGCTATGCTTTCCGGGACTGAAAGGAGAGCACATAATCTCTTTTTTTCAGGTCTCTCACTCTTCTCTGGCTGATTTCCCTCTCTGTCACACAGAGTTGCTTTGCAGGTCAGCCACATACAGCATTTGGGCTTACAGGGCCTGATCTTCCCAAGCCGTTACTGAACACTGGAATTTCCCTGGGTGTTGACTTTCTGATGCGTGTTGAGTTCCTTTTCTCATTCCTGCAGTGTGTGGTTTCACAAGGAGTGGCTGGCTCTTGGCTCAAGTTTCTCTGACTATACTTCATATACATTTTCCATGATCAGGGAAGAAGACCAAGCAGTGGACAAAATCCTGCTGTTTGCAGATAACAAGGGATAACATTGTTGTGCTAACGGACATTTGCATAAGAGATAGGAAAACAGCCCCATTCATACCCTGCTGTGACAGTGCTGGGTCTTACAACTGCTTTGAAATTTGAGGTGGGTTGTTGCTCAATTACATAAAGCAACCAGCATTGCCAGGGCTTTTTGCAGGCTGCAGGTGCGCTGCACTTCCTTGTCCCAGATCAGCCTGCAGCAGGGGGAGGATGGGGACAGCATTCCTGCCACTGCTGCAAAGCTCCTGGCATCCTGCGGGAAACTACTTATAGTAGTTACTATAAGCTTATAGAGGCTTATAGTCTGTCTGGGGTACAGGTTTCAGAGGATGGAAAGGAGCACCTCTGCTATGGAGACAGGCTGAGAGGCCTGGGCTTGTTCAGCCTGGAGAAGAGAAGGCTCCAGGGGGACCTTAGAGCAGCTTCCAGTGCC
>JANRGW010047172.1:0-23492 GCA_024733675.1 Psilopsiagon aymara
GCCAGACCAAACATCACTAAGCCATAACTAAAAACATTGGTGCTATCAGCGCTGTTCTCAGGCCACAAGTCAAAAACCCAGCGCTGCACCAGCTACCAAGGTGGAGAAAAATGACTGCTACTGCTGAACCCATGACAAGTTCATATTCAGGTGTGAAATGCTAAATGACTTTGTCTAATCATCCTGCTATTACTAAACCCAGGGAAGTTTTGCCATCTCTTCTTTGATTATAAAATTGTGTTGTCTTAAGCCTCTTTTCAACTTTCTGTTAAGTTCAGTAAAGTGCTCACCAGAGAATGCAACTGCAGAAAACCACTCTCCAGAGCTTGTGAACTCAGTCCTTTACCTTTTAGGTAAAGATTATGACAAATGATAAGTTAAATTCCATGTCACTGCTTGCAAAATTTGAATTGCTGCAAGCAACTCATCCAGCAGAGCTGCTGAGTAACATGGTGTAAGACTTGGCACTGTCAGTTTCTGCAGGCTTTGCCAGGCTCTTTTGTGGCGTTTCATATCATATGAATTTTATTTTTCTTTGTTAGAAACAAATAGAAAACTGAAGGACATTTTGCTGTAACTCTTTCTTTAAAAAAATTATCACAAAGATTAAAATCTATTATTTTTGGCTTGTTTGTTTTAGACTTAGGGATGAGAGGAGGGAGACAGACATGTAAGCCCCACCTGCCAGCCATCTACTCTGCTTTATCAGTTACTTTCCTTTAAAATAAGGGTGTTATGACCCTATTTTGGACATAATGTGAGTGATTGATGAGACAAGTGTTCCATTTAATTCATAAATTGAAGCATATCCCACATGTAAAGAACCATCACCCATGAGGGTGTTCTGGCATTTTAAGTGGAGTTTGGTACTTGATCACAGGGTAATATCGCACTGACTGAGAGTGGGAGGCTCTTGCAGTCAAGTAGAACAGGGACTCTTGCCTCTAGAATTGACAAAGTGGCCTGATAAGGAAAATTATCATGGAGGAAAAAAAAACAGTCACCATCAATTAAAACATCCCAATCTAAACCAAAACAAGAAAACCCAAACAAAAAACCAAAACAAAGTAACAGGCTGACTTTTGTTCACCTTTCTGTATCAGAATGGTAAGGTTATCAGGGACAGAGACCATGCCGTAAGGAGCTTCAGAGCAAATCATATCAGAAGACTGCTCCTAGGCTGTCTGAGTTTACTTTAAATTGTTTGAGGAGTAAAGGCATTTACGAAAACTAAACTTGCTGTTCTAACAAATGTACTGGTTATACTGAACCAGTATGTTTCAGATTATATTTCCAGCAGTACAGGTGTTCATGCTTATGTCTTTTGTGCCAAAATAGTGTCCTTTTAAACAGGTATTTTCCTGTATATTGGCACGACTCAATGAGCAATAAATCATGACTTTTTTTATCAAGTAATTTTTCTGTTGAAAAACAGAGTAAATCTTTTTTAAGTAGGAAAATTTTGCAGATTTAGTTTAGATCACAAAATTTGTTTAGCTTCAAATTAAGATTTAAACACTCAGAACTGAAAAGGTAAAAATTAGTATTAAGCAGTTATACTTTATTTTTTCATACATTTTTCAACATGATTATAATTGCGAACAGATGAACATGCCATTCAGTATCAAAGAGTATGCTGCTGGCAGGGTAACTTCTCCTTGCAGCTGCAGTACAGTAAGTGGTTTCATTTGTTTGTCACAAGAATTTTAACTGATTTCAGACATCCAGTTTTGTGACTAGTTTCTGGACTTCTTGGTACTGTGAAGAGTTTAGTCTCTAACAGCCCTATAAAGCAAAACTGAGGTTAATGATAAAAAGCTTTGGTTCTACCTGTAGATTAAACAGGGCTGTCTTTTTAGGTCAGTATTCTACATGTCCAGCCAGCTTAGGGAACTGTTATTAGGTTTCCTCTATCTGTAGGTGACCAGTGTGAATATTGCCAAACTTGACAGCACCTAAAACCTACTTGGTGGCATGTGTGAAGTAAGTTTGGAAAGCTCAGCTTTTAATGGATTGTGGTATCCAGGCTGTATTCACAACTGGCAGTTCTGTGGGCACTTTCAATGCAGGCACAGGGTGAATGAAAATAAGCATCCTGCTGGACTCTGGATCTAATTCTTTGAGTAAGGTCTTAAATGCCTCAATGAGGGAGTAGTGTTGGCTCCCCATGTGTTGTACTCATTTGGGAATCTTCATCTCTCAGGCCCCAGTTAGGCATATGTCACATGATACCTAAGATAGGGATTCCCTTTCCCTGCTGGAATATTCCAGCAAGGGACTTGTATGGATTAAGCAGGTAAAATACTTAAAGCAAATGTCAGAACTTTTGGCAGTTTTTTTTTTTTTTTTTTTTTTTTTTTTTAAGGCAGCTGACTTCGTTTCCTTCCTGGTAGGTTGTGGTTGGCTGGCTCTACTCTGGGAACAGTAGCATGAAGTAGACATTCCTGTGCAGTTAGATCCAGTGCCCATCAATAACAGAAAATCAAAGACTGTAGCACCAGCAGTTAAAGCACTTTCTGTTTGTCAGTCTGCTAGTATTTTTAGGAAGCTGATGGAATTTGGCTTGTCATCTAATGCACTGATCCTTTGCCAAATGTCAGGTCCCCTGCCCAGCCGCCCAAGTCACTCTACCAACTGTCATTCTGCCTTGCAGAAAGTGGAATGCACTGGAGTCGGCAACTTGATGAAGAGTTAACTGCCTCTGCCAGCATGTTCTAATTAAACAGCTATATAGACAGCAGATGTGAAAAAATCATCAATCACAGAATGTTTATTATTGGAATTAAACCACCTCATAACTAATGCATAGATTAACACTGATTACCATCTCCTTGAAGGATCAAATGGTGCCAGCTTATTGTGCCTGGGCATTTTGAACATTTCTATCACTTCCACTGTCACCCATCTGCTTCTGGTTTGTTAACCGTAGCTACAGGGTTGATCAGCTTCTTTGCAGCAAGTCAGGATCTACATCTGTAGTACTGTGATATTGAAAGCTACATTCTAAATTCACTTTTTCAGGTGGTTCATGGGGTATTTCTGTATATCAGTCTTCAAGCCACATGAACAGGACTCTAGATGTATTCACACCTGAGCAAATGGGAAGTAATGCAGCAGATACTAGTTGAGTTACATTGACTTATAACACTGATTTATAACCATGGTTAGCTCAGAAACATGATCACAGCAGTTTCTCCTAATACTCCAATGTGTAATCTAACCATAGGAGCAATTGTGAGTGTCCTTTTTTAATAGGTGTCCTCCTCAGGCAGTGTATGTTGCAGTCAAGCTGCTAGAACACTCAATAAAAGCTGCATGAAGATGGTAATTTAAAAATGTGCTAGCATGCCCTCACATTTGTATATATTCAATGTAATATATTTGTGTTGGTAATAGCAACATCTTTGGTTCAGAGGCAAACTTGTCTATTTCTGTCAACATTTACAAGGATAGGTCAATATCAGTACAGGTGCAGTTCAGAAACTCTTGATCCATGTATTTAAGGCCAGTACAAGGCAGAAGGTCTCACTTAAACCCCCAAAACTTTCAATACTCTGCCTAGAACCGTTATATCCAAACTAGCTTAACAATCTTTAGCATTAGAGCTCTAATACAAGATCCTTCTCTAAGGCATGAAACTGAACAGGAAAGACCAAGCAAGAGGTTGACTCCAAGGTTCTAAATCTGTGATGAGGTCTCTTGTGGTCTTTAGTGCTCATGAAATGATACTTCAAAATCACACACTCTGCAAGCTGGCAGTAAATCCTATCCCTCATCTAGAAAAAAGAATTGCTTGGAAATATTGAACGGCACTGACAGTGTTTGAAAAAGGTATTGGTAGGTATGCTGAAAAAAAATTAAACTACTTGTAAATGAAAGAAATTAGTGTTTTGATTAAAGAAAATGCCTTGTAATATTTTTTATGAAATGATAAGCAGTGACATTTTTGTTTGCCTGTGTTGGGATCTCATTCTACCTTTTGGCACAACAGAAATATGGTTATCTTGGAGAAAGTTGACTGGATGTCTTTAAATCATAATATTAAAAACTAATAGAAAATATAGTTCAGGGGTCTCAACTTTAGGTTCCTACCAAATAAGCTTATTAGCCAATACTTTACGGCTGTAATAAACTATCTTGTTTGTATTCCAAATTAATTTTAGGCCAAACTTGAGTATTACCCACAGTGTGCAGACATACTTCGTGAGGCATTATAAACAATTCTCAGTACTGTATGACTAAGTGGTAAATAAAAGTTCTTAATGAATAACTTGGACTTCTTGTGCCAATAAATGAAGACTATAGCTCTGTCTAGAGAATGCCCAGAGAATCTCATTCTGTAACTAATGACTTAGGTGGCATTCATGAGAGCTGGAGGAATTCAAGAAAATGTGGAAACTTTTCTCTAATGGGCGTGGTGAACAGAGTTCATTCTGTTAATTGTAAAACTTTTTACTATTTGCAGACACTTTTCTATGTGTTGCCACAGCCCAGGCCTTCGTGAATAGCATATTTACTATGATGATGAAAAAGAAGATTCCTAATGGATCTTTCAGAGATTCTCTTGTCAGATGCTTTTCTGCTTCAAACATGCTTGATCCTGAGGTTGCTGTTGATTTCAGTAAGGGTAAAACTTTATATCTGTTGCTCTGCTTATTTTCTCATGAGAATAAATTGGGCATGTCCTAATGTCTGCCACAGAATGCTGGGGTTGGCAGCAGCAAAACAAGGTAAAAAATCAACACAAATGGTGAAATGTTTATTGATACAAGATGTAAGTGCTTTGTGTACATTGTGACAACTCATAAAGACTGTAGTCATGGCCAAGCTGAATTTTTGCTTACATGACCTGGCAGAATGTACCCAGGTATTTCAGTTTATCCACTTCTTAGCCTTGCACCAGAAAATGTTAGCTCTAGAGGAGCTCTATATTGTATGGTGGTGAGATAAGTCTACCTACCTCCTGTACTTAAATGCTATGCTCAAAATATGGTAATTTATTTCTGACATGAGAATGTCCTTCTTAAACTGCTGTGTTGTATTCATGTGTATTGGAGGGTATCAGTACTGAACCTAGCGCATGTAGGTCTCAAGATGTCCAAAGGCTACATGTGTTTTGTAGAACGAGAGAGGTTTTTAAAGCCTGTCAGCCTTTGCTGCACTGAAGTGTGGCTTTACTGCCATACTTTCAATATCTTTTTCTATTTAAAAAGAGTAAGGAATACTACTAATTCAGCAGTAAAGTTAATTAACACAGACTGTAAATGTTTATTTGTTTTTTAATAGCAGCAAATGCATTATAAATGACTCCCATACTCATCTATTGTAAAATCCTGCTGTTAGTGTAATTTGTTATGTAGCTTTTTCTTATGATAGCTGTTGGCATTGCAAAAGCAAAAACATGAATTTGGTCTTAATTATGGAATAACCAGCCATGTGAAGTGTAATAAACCTGCTAATTTTTTAACCAGTACTTCCCATGTGAGAAGATTAAAAATAGTAAACGTACCGTGTACGTTGATGGATATCGAACTAGTTAATGTGCTCTATTTACTTTCAGAAAACTGCTTTTGTAGGCTTCTCAAATCTGAAATGTATTTTTCAGAGATTCGGATTCACTGCATCCGAGCTTTAAGTATGTTACGATAATTCTTTGCTTTTGAAATACAAGTGTGGAAAATAATACATTAAGTTTTATCTATTGGATTGAATGTAACTTAGATGCTTACAGAAAATTGATAGCAAAAATTAATTTTAAGTTACAGACTTTTTTAATATTTTTGGTGCAAATATTTTTTTATGGCATTGTAAACGTACTTAGTAGTGTTCCAAAGGGAGTATTTGTCAACATTTGAGCAAAAATAATTACATCTGTTTTAGTTTACCCCTTTAGTCTCCACAATTCCATGTGGCCATTCTTACTTCAGATTGAGTGTATCCTGATTAGCAAGATCTCGTTAGTTAAATTATATCTGATGGGTCACTTGCATAGTACAAACTTACGTTTCATTCCTGAAATAGCACTATCTGCGAACGAAGAGCTGCTTCATAGTCCTGATTTGTGCAGGACACGTACTTTGTACTGAGCTGATTCCCATTTACCTAAATGAGGAATGCTAAACAAATTCAGCATTAAGACAGCTATAAAATAAAGAGGGGAATTAGTGAGGTGCCATTCTGCTGTGAGGTGGCTTCCTTAGAGACGTGCACTTTAGAGAAAGAAAATTAAGGGCAAGTTTGTATTTCTAGAAACCTTCAGTGGGTGTGAAGGACAAAGTATTTTAGAAATGACAAGGCCAAAACAATATGCAGAGGGCCAGGTTGGAGGGGGTGAGGGGATGGTATGTGTTATGAGCAGAAAGGTTACACATACCTAATTCAGTTTAAGCTAGAAAACTGAGGAGTTGTCTTTTCATATTGTCTTTTTGCTTTTAGTTTTAACTAAGTTTTGCCCTTTGGTATTATGAGAGAGAAACCTCTACTTTTAATTCTTTAATCAATGCTGTCTTGTTTTTGCAACTAGCCTTTTCATAGTCTCTTCAGTCTTGATTGCTGTTCAAAATTTATTGACACACTTAAATTGATTAGCGTTTTTCCAATTCCGCAACATCATCCCTCATGCAATGAAGCCAGTGACCTATCCATCTTTCAGTGTTATTTCTGTCTCAAGAAGACTAGTTTGAAAATCATCCAGCTGCTGGTATGTTGGATCCTATATTGGCAATATCTTCATGGAGAAGCAAATATGGTATGAGAAGCATTGACCTTTTTTTGAGAATAAGAGGAGCACCTTGCATGCACACTCAGATATATTATATGGAAACACTAAAATGTTACTGTAAAGGATGAGTGTGCTTGTACAGCAAGAACTCAACTTCTGGAAGGTTTGGCTTTGTGTTGAAAACCGGATCATCTGCCATACGTTTGTCAGGATATTCTCTACATAAAGCATGCATTTTCTGCTGATTTCTGGATAAATGTTTGTTGGTGGTTTTTTTTTTTTTTTTTCTAATTACCGTGTTTCTATATAAACATGTGATTATTTTTGGTCTCTAATCTTGATTTCCATATATAGTACCTCTAACCAGCTCTGAAAAAGTTCCCGCTTCTGAAGGCAATTACTTGCTTGCTGAAGAAGCAGTATTTTAGTTCGTCTTTGCTTTATGCTTCCTTGCATAAAAGGGTTAATTTCAAGAAGTGGGGCACCACTTGGTGATTTTAAAAACTGATGTATGTTACTAAGGAAAGAAGGGTGCAGTATGTAAACATGCGATGGACTTTTATTTGATGTGCCAAGTTGGCAAGAGGGGTGATAGAGGTGACTACAAGTGTTGACTATCTTGTCATTTCTTCTTATGATGCCAGTTGCTCACTTTCTGCTTTAGTAGATAAATATAAGAATTGTTCTTGTTGTTGTTTTTTTTTTTTTGTTTGTTTTTTTTTTTCCCAATAACTCCATAGGGTTTTTTTTATTTGTTTCTCTTTCCCTTGTAACAAAACTTTCCACAACTTTATGAGAACTTACCCAGTCTAGCAGTAGCTCAGCATAGTCACTGTTACTTCAGATGGCACACATGGTGTTCCCATACATCTCAGCTGTAGGTTTTGTGACTCTGACCCTGAGACCAGGACATACAATTCTGCTCCCACTAAGGAAATGAATCTAGTGATACGAACACAAATGTTGGTATAGCATGCACAGATGTACTTGCAGAACAGTGGACACTCGTCTTCAGCATCCTGTTCTGTCCTATATTGCGATAAACACATCAGGCAGGTTTTATGTGTTTAATAGGGAAAATGTAACGCAGGTAACTTGAAAAGTGAACTGTATGTTAGTCTTTCACATACCATAATGTAGTGGTAGAAGAGTTTCTGAAAGAATAGTTAAAGGGCTGGGGAATCTTGAAGGAACAGGAAAAAACATGTAAGTGTTGAAAGCAAATGTCTAGGATGAATTTTCGTTTCATAATTTGTCATCTGTTCTTTCTCTTTAAAGACAGCAGATGATTGTGAAGGTGTTACACCTTCCAGTAAAGTGCTTTGGGAATTATTACATGTGTTTAGTTGTCATTACTCTATTGTGTATTTTTGATCCTAAGTGGTAGGTTGAGAACAGGTTAATGTTGGAATCATGTTTTTAATGACTTTCTGGGTTTGATTACAGCAGCTTTGCTTGCTGCCCTCCCATATAAGCTTTCATAGCATGTACTGATGATAACATACCTATCACGATGCTGTTGCTCTTCACTTTGTCTCTGCATTTAAGTTGTGTTTGCAATCACTTAGAGTTCTTATTAATCAGTGTACTGATGGTAAAGCCTTCATTATTTCACTTTCCCAGGCTGCTTACAATGTTGCTTTCTCTGGGCCTGGGAACAACTCTTGCAGTAATGTTGGTGCTGGTTTTTGGTCAGTCTTGTCTTCCATGGAGAATACTAGGCTCTCATGTCTGCTCGCTTTGCATTGGAATTAGAATGGTAGATGATAATCAACATATGATACTTGAGGTATAAAACGTATATATCCAGATATTTCTGTACTCCAGCTCTTGTCAGGTTCTGATGCCTTTAGCTATGTTTCCCTTGTAAGAAGTTCATTATCAACATTTATTCAAGCTATCACAAATCTTCAGAGGTTTAATTCTAAAATTTCAGTTTAAAAAATTTAAATGTTGAAGTATTTATGATACAAGCTTTAAATACTCATTTTGAAATAATAGCACAACATCATTAACTGCATTTAAGCTTAGAAAAACAGTATTTGCCAAGATGGGAAGAATAATCATAAGCCTATTGTTATTTAAATGCCTTAATATATTTCCAGAGGGGATTTTCACATTCTCATGTAGGTCTGGTTGCACCTTTTCCAAGTTTGATCAAGGTGGCAATGAGAGCTGAAATATATTTAGCACCCTTATAAAGGGGAATATACTAGCAAAACTTTGGGAGTGAATGCATCTGTTTCTTTTTCAGGGAATCTTCTAGTGTAAGTGCTCATTAATTCATTAAACCACTCATTTCTTTCCTTAAAAAAATGTTAGTGCTACTTCTGGTCTCTTTGAGTTTAAATGACTTTTAACTTCTGTGGGATTTCTGATTTGGTTGTGATTGAGGGCTATGAAGTTCTTCATTTCCCTGTGCAGCTGGCATGTGTTTCTTTCCCACCCCTCTTGGCTCATACATCACACTCAGAGCCTTAGTGGCTAAATAGTTTTTCTTTGGCTAGTATGTAAGGTCAGTATTGCTGTGAGTTAAAAATGAAGGAATAACATACTGAATGGTATAGTCTGCAATTTCCAGAGTGCTTGTGAATTGGAGACTTTTGCCCATGCAAGGTTTTTATTTCTGTTTTATTTCTATGTTTTGATTTTAAATGAATAAAGCTCAAATATATTGTTCAAGAGAGCTGAATGAGTGAAGCCCTGCTGAGCAGGTGATGGTTGAACCCCTGGATAGCAAATGAAAAGGAAAGTACTTTCAGCCTTCAGTGGTAAAAGTTTTATCTTCCGTATGAAAACTCTATAGACACATCCATCAAGAAGTCTGACAGGGAAATTAAATTGGGTTACAGCACTGTAAGAAGTCCAGATTATGTTCCCGCTGAGCAGTAACAAATTGTGGTGAACTTCATAAAAGTTTCTTTCTGGTTTTCACAAAATAATGTGGTATAGAGCTAGTCAGTGGTCACAAGAGACCCTGGGGAAACTTCTGGAAAATCTTGGTATTCCTTAATAAGGAAATGAAATGAAATTATAGATGTAGCTTTCCTTTCCTGCAGTACAACTTGTGTTCTCTGCTCCTTTATAAGTACACCAAACCTGCACAAGATACAGTTTGCTTTATTTACCACAAAATGAAAAAAAATAAACTACTTTCCTGATCACAAGTTATAGTATACTTGTGCCTTGGTTGTGGTGGGGTCTGAACACAGTAAGACATGAGGCTCTTCTGCCTGAAGTCACAATGGAACCCTAATTTCCCTACTGTGAATTTTACCCCACTAATCAAAGAAATGTTTTAGTTCAGCTCATCTCACATATGGATTTCACCTAGATTGGTGTTTCAGTAATCTTTCTTATCTTTCATTTATTAAAGAGAGGAACTCATACACAGCTAGGATCCAAGTGCTTTTGAGCTCAGTGTTGTCCAGATCAAGATCCATAGCCGATCCTTGCTTTTCTCTCTTACTGTACCATCCTGCCTCTGAATACCCTCCAACTTGAAGCAACTTCGGACCCATTTCTCATGGCAGTTAAGAAGCTACTAATTCTTGAAAACAGGTCTGGAGATGTTTTCAAGCTTTGTGAACTTTAGCCAGCCATTCCATTAACATGAGTGTCAGTTTTTTAACAGAGTCTAAAACAGAGAAAGGTTTCTGGCATCAGATTTCTCTGCATCCTTCAGAAAACCTTTGCATTCATACGAAAAATTAACATTGCTTATATATGTGCATGTGTCTGTATATAGATAATTAAATAAAACCTGTAGTATGCAAGATCCTAGGTGTTTTAACAGAAGAGAAATTAGTTCCTTCTATTAATTCTTTGTTGTCTCTTCCAGAACAGTTGCATTTAACTACACAGCCTAGAATATTTTTGAATAATGCCTATGCATTCTTAGACTCACAAGAAAAATAAAAAAGAGAAATTCCCATCTCTTTGGATGTTCCTATTAGAGCATGGGCATTAAAAGCCACTGGTCTCTGAATATCTTGATTATATGGAAGTTAAGCTACATTTTAAAAATAGGTACAAATGAATGCAACTGAAAAATAAAGGAGAAGTCCTATTAGGCAAGGCAGGCTAATGTCGTTTAATGAAGTGTGGCATTCTGATCCTATTTAAGAGCCTTGTTCTTTCTCAGTAAGCAATAGGAGTAAAATGTTTCTCTTATGGGCTTCTGCTTTACACATTGCATGCTTGCCTTGAGGGATTCAAAACCTAAATAAACCTTAACTCACAAATGACATAAGTATGAGAAATCTCATCCTTTTTCTGGAATGGCTTAGGGGCTGATTGATTGTTTAACAAGCTGGTGCCCTGATTTTACCACTGACACACTTTGACAAAAATCCCCTCACAGGCATTAGAAGTTGCAAACTGGAAGAAAATTGGAAAGAAAGGTGGGAGTCAATGCACAAAGCCAAAAAGGTCTGCTGACCTAGGTGTTTTCAGTATTTAGTAACTATATTTCTTGAAGAGCTGAAATGATCTCTTAGAGCAGTCAGTAATGTTCTGATGTAATGAAACCAACCAAATGAAATATTCCTCACAGTCATTGGTTGCTTGAGTTATTAGTACAGGGATTTAGTCTGGGGAAGAGAGAAATCACATCTATGGAAAGACCCAGAAGAGTACTTACAAAAATCCTGACAGACTAAATTGAGATTTAAACAGTGCATAGGCTTGGTGCCAGCTCATAAAAGGTGAATGTTCTTTATTCTTAGATCTCAAGATTGTTGAGTGGCTGAATTTGGGAATTGTCTTTTGTTCTCTTCACTGAAGCAGCTGGGAGTTGTGGTAGAAGGCAGGTGCAGATGCTGACTTAGCATCCCTACAATTAACACTTCCCAGTGGAGTATTCAATGCCAAACCCAACTATGACAGCCAGTGCAGAAGTTGATGTTTTGCTTATGGACTGTTGTTTTTTTTTTTTATTTTTCTGCTTTATTTTTCATTGGTGGAAAGTTCTCTTCCCATTAACTAGAGTTTTCTGGATATAAAACTTTATTCTTTATTCCATTTAAACAGCCTTTTTAGCTAAAAAGCATGCCCGTTTCCCTTTCCTATTTTTTCTTTTTTAAGAGGGTTTATAGAACTGAGGAATAAGGAAACAGTTGGGGAAAAAAAAAAAGCCAAACTTTTGTCTTTTGGATCCAAATAGAGAAGAGGAAAGTAGTGTTTTCCCATTAATTTACATTATTTTTATTTGCACAGTTGGAAGGGAAGGTCAAAAAGGAAGGTAAAGAGATTTCCTTTCATGTCATGGATGTTCTCACTTCTGTCATCTGAGTTTCTCCAACTGTTGTCTACAACACTAAACTATCATATTTCCCCAAATGAGATTTCCTGTGCTTGTCTCATTCCAAGTCACAGCAGGCTCCTCAGTGGTCACTTTCTGAGTTCCTGTTTCTGACATTGTGAAATTTGGATTCTGTTATAACTATTATATCAAGGCTCAAACCCAAATCTTCAGTCTATCAATGTTTTCGATTCCTTTGCATGTACCTGAGATGTTTGTGGTTTTTTAGCAAACACTTTTTTAATATAACTTCACTTTGTGACCAGACATATTATTGAAGTTTGTCAATGACAGGATTAGTAAAGCTTCTGATCAAACGGAATTTGAGCACATGATTCTGAAATGTGCAAACAGATTCTACTACTAAGTGGTTTGTGTTTAAGACGATAGACACTGTAATTAAATTCTACTTCATGGTGCCCTGTTGTTTGTTTAAGTGTAAGTAAATGTTTGAAATTGACCCAGTCTTGCCTAAACCTCTCTCAGTTGCAGGATGGAAATCTGGAAGGAGTAGGCATTTATGATTTCTTGTATTGTCTAGAACGGATAAATTCAACTACCCAGAATTATTTTTTTTTTTTCTTCCCTTTGTTTTGTTGTTTTCAGCCCTGGGAAAACTTGGCAGTAGGTACAAGTGGAAGAGAATAAAAGAAAAAAGAACTGAAGTTTGATTTGATTTTGCTTTAAATTTCATCTGAAATAGGTCACTCAACCCTCTTTACATTTTAAAAAAATTGGTCATGGAAATACACATAAAACAGAGTTAAAAAGTTAAAATTCATTACAAACTAGCATACAGATATACCCTCAATTGGAATAATCCCCAGCATCTCAAACTCTCTCCAACCAAATATCTTATTCCTCTATTCTTTACCCATAGAGAGAGTAGACCTGGAGTGGCTCAAGGAACTTGGTAAAAAAAGGTAATTTTTACTTTCACCTTTTAGAATAAATAGTAGTGTTTACTATTTCTACTTCTGACTAAAATTTTCAAATTTTGTAATTTTTCTCAAACTTTTGCTCTGAAAAGCTTTACCTTCAGTGTTTTCCTCATCTGTTGGGGGGGCTGCAAGTCAAGCAAAAGATAGGGCAGAACCACTTGCTTTAATGAAAACTCTCCAACCAGTTCTACTCTCTATGTAGTCTTTTAAATCTTATTCTTTTCACTGAGTAAGGGATTCTCACTCATATCTGCATTTGTAGTTTCATTGTGTTTGACCTATTAACTAATGCATACAGCAAATCTTTAATTTTCAGTACTTGGTGGCTAAAGATGAAAATGGGTCTCATAAAGTAACTTTAAAATGAGCTTTAAATTCTAATTAAAAATCATCTTATCAACACTACATTTCACATTGTATAGTTATGGGGCTGATATTTTATGAATTGGTTACGCTAGATTACTTCATAGTATTTTGATTGAGAGGGAGCATGGCTTTTTTTTTCTTTTTTAACAATTTCTTTGGCACAGCAGGGTGACTTAAATTAGTGTGGTTGACATCCTACTAATACGCTTGAAAATCTTTGGAACAATTGATCTGAAACTTGAGCATTTTCATTCTGATTGGATCAGGACATGGGAGAAATTCTGTTCTGGATATGCTTCTTTTAAATAGTGATCCAATGTACATCTAAGCATGTGTGTAAACTTAGCCTATGAACATTGCTGAAAATGTTTCAAATGGAAAAACTGCGGCCCAGAAAAAACTGTCACACCTCACAGGAACCAAAATTAATCCAGGACTTCATCCAATGAGTAAATTTACAAAATGCAGGAGCTTCAATGTTTGAGAGAAATATACAAAAAAGAGATGATGAGAAAAATATTGCCATGGTTGACCTTCTTCCAGATGAAGGGTCTTGCATATATAGAATCATAGAATAGTTAGGTTTGGAAAGGACCTGAAGATCATCTAGTTCCAACCACCCTGCCATGGGCAGGGACACCTCGCAATAAACCATGTCACCCAAGGCTCTGTCCAGCCTGGCCTTGAACGCTGCCAGCGATGCGGCATTCACAGCTTCCCTGGGCAACCCATTCCAGTGCCTCACCACCCTTACATTAAAGAATTTCTTCCTCATATCCAATCTAAACTTCCCCTGTTTAAGTTTGAACCCGTTACTCCTTGTCCTCTCACTACAGTATATATAATCCCACTTAATAACTAAGATGCTTTTCCTGGACTAAAATCTAAAACTAAACCCTAACATTTTCCCAGGACTAAACTCTAAAAAAGGATTTTCCTTAGCCATGTTGCTATTAATCTGCAGTATGTAATATACTGTTTACTTAAGCAGGGAGTCTTTTGTATGGAATAACATTACTATCTCCCACCCCAATCCCAGTCACTTATTTGACTTCTTTAATACCTTTTGTATAAAAATTATATTTATAGATCTCTAAGCATTTGTCTCTCTGTTGTACCTGATCAATAGTGTAGCACTAGCATTATAAAAGAAAAATAGGAATATAATCACCAGTAGTTAAAGCATCAATCCAAAAAACGAGATAATATTTTTAAGTAGTTGGTATATGCACCTATGCTGAGAGTGAGTGCATCCCGCAGGGTGGCCGATGATGTATATGTGATTGAGAGCTGTGGAATGAATGACCCAGAAGAATTATATCCTTGTAAAAATGAACGTGTTGAACTCCATAATTCTGATCTGTTCTCTAGATTCACAGCAGAATTTACCATATATTGCTTTCTTAAGCTACTGTCAAAAGGGTAATATAAACAAATTTTAAGCGGAAATGCATATGTGTGTTCTATTAAAATACTGGTGTGAACACTGGCATAGTCAGACTCAGATGAAGTCAGTAGACCTTGTATTTGTCTAGCTGAGGCATGAAAGGGTCAAACTTCTGGCCTAACAGTTAATTCTTGAAGTTGTGAAATTTATTTTACACAGTTATTAGACTTGTTCTTCAGCATTCCTTGAAGAGCTTGCAGTATTGCATCCTAATCCTTCACGATGCAGAATTTCAGAACTCCACAAGCATATGCAAGAACTACCATGTTACTCTCTGGATATACTTGTTTTGCCATGGAGATGACATTTGAGCTTTTTAATTTTGGAATAGATAATCACCATGAAGAAACCATCTACTTCCTAGGCACTCAGAAAATACAGTTCTGTCTGGAATACTTGAAGTAAAATAGAGTATTTTAACTGAATTCTAGTGACACTGTATTCTAGTGACAATGTGGATCCCTCTGCGAAAGTGGTACTTCAGTCTTGCACCTGACTTAGTTTACAAATACTTTTGCATTGACCCTCATAATATCAATATGACAGCACTAAAGGAAGATATGGTCTTTTCCCCTTAATTCATTTGCCTTGTCTGTTTCTCCAAGAAGACAAATGTTATCTAGCTGGAACTAATGTGGGTTGAAGGGTAAGTCATGTTAGCAAAGATCTGTGAGTCAGCTGAGCATGTGCATGTCCTTTGGTACTTCCACAGTATGTTGTGGTGGTGTTCAGTCAGCTGAGAACTGAGGTCTGAAGTTCAGTTGGCATTTAGCACAAATGATGTCATCATGCCTACCGGGTGCACTTAAACGGCAGGGCTCAAGAGCCGGTGCTTACTATGTATCAGTGTCTAGCTTGTGAAGCTGGCATTAAGCTTATGTGTTGTTACTGATACTGTCACTAATGATGTACTTTGCATCACTAACTACACTGCATTTTCGTTTAAAATATTTAGCAAAAGAGTAAGGCAATGAGTTTCCTAAAGATCTGAAGATGGGTATACAGATGCAGATTTGGTAATATTCTGCACTGAGATTCTCATCTGGTAATTCCTATTCCTGAAATTCTCACAAAGAGAATAACTTCATCGGGTGTTGGAGCACAGGGCATGGGATAATGTGAAGGCAAAGCTGGAGACAAATAGTAGAGAGAGGTAGAGAAAAGTGTGATGACAAAGAATTGTGTGGTGAAGCATTATGGCTAATCTGAAAATTTTATTAAACATTTTTTTAAAAGATAAAAAGGTAAAGCTGGACAATTTTCCTAAGGGAAGGTGCTGTCTGCGTGCCCTTTTAAGTGCTGACGAGTTAGGCAGGAGGGCACAATAACTGCTATTTCACAATAGCAAACAATAGTACTAGCAATCTCACTGTTGTGTGGCATCTACACACTCCGCGTCATTAAACCAGAACATCCAAAGACCCTCTCTTGCAGCAAGCAGTTTCACTAGCTTGGTGCCTCTACTTTTTCCTTCAGTCACTACATTTATGGCCTCTTTCATTTTCATATGCTCACAAAACAATAACTAGAGGGTAAGGTATAGCTGACAAAACCTGGTTTCTAGAAAGGCTGGCATACAGCAGTCTGATCCATCCCTGGAAGCCAAAGAATGGAAAACCTATGGTGTGTGAGTTTGTACTGGACTTACCTTAGTTAAAGAGAGTGCCCAATGATAAGTTGAAGACAAACACTATCTTAAAACTAGACCCCAGCAACAGCCACAGCCACTGCTTTTCATAGTTCTGTCATTTTGACAAGCAAAGTTGCATTATATATGCCTGCATGATCTGGAGTTTGAGGGCTGAGTTTTTGCCTCTTTCAACTCCAGAGCCTGACTCAGCAGGTGAATCTGCAGCGTACCTTGTGGATACCAGGTAGCCTGATGTTTACCTCTTTTTCAGGCAGCCTGGTGTTTAGTGCATCTCCATACTATATTGTGTTATTTCACAACAGATAGATCAGCGTAGCCGGCTAATAAAGACAAAGCCAATCCAACTTTTCTGTAGTTTTACAAAGAAAATCTCTTGATATGTATAAAATCTGACATATAATGAAACAATGCTGCATCATGTGAATACGTTGCAGTCTGTGATGGATCAGAACTGGAATGCTGACAGTTCTGAGGCGTTTTTTAAAAGTTAGTAACAGTGCAAATCTCATCAACTTCTGAGATTTCATCTGTTTCTTTGGGAGTGTGGGATAAATGTCTCTGGACATGACGCCAGGCTTGAATCTTTAAGAAGACTTGGCTGAAAGTTCCTTTCTTCTTCTGACTGTATCCCTTCTCACCCATTGTGATATTAAACAAATTGAATTTTGGGGCTCATGAGCTAAAGTTTCTGCAGTAGTTGGCAGAAGTGGTTTTTTTTATCTGATCACCATTGAGGTCAAGAGGGCCTAATATATTCACGGGTGTTTCTAATTGAACGAAGCTCAGAATATGTGAGGGTTGTAGACAGCAGCTGGCCCCAGAAGAGACTAACAGATTTGATTTTGAGAACCTGAGAAGATCTTGGCAGGATGTCAACAAAGATACTGCAGGGTTGCTAGATGCCAGGAAAACAAGATCTTTGGTTTGCAGCAAGGAAAATTGTATTTAGGGAGAATGGGATGTAATAAATTAGGGGGAATAGGATGTAATAAATTATGATAATATAAGTCACATCCAGAAAATATTAGACACTGTGATTATAGTGGGAAAGTTGTGTACTCATTTTCATGCATTAAGAAGCTGAAGTAGTAGAGGGTGGAAAAAAAGAAGTGCTTTCTTGTATTATCAGAGCCATGAAAAGAAGTAAGTTGATTCTCTTTGAGAATTGGTGTTTAAAAGGAGTGAAGGATGAAGGGAACAAAAGCAATGATGGAGAAAGGGCTTAGCTGACTTAAAACAACAGGAAAGAGAAGAGCAGATGTTGGATTGATAAAATAGAGGTGTTTGTGGAGAACAAGAACATAGATTTTTCAAGGGCTTTGCTCTCTTTCTAGGATAGCAATTGAATCAACAGCATCAAGGTGTAGTATGTAACTATAAATTTAGGCTTATTCTGGCCATGTACGTGTAAGTGATTTGCTCTGGCAAAATATGTTGGCATTTCTCTGTATGCTTTAGATGCTGGAAATCTTAGCTGACCATTTACTTGATAAAGTGTAATGGTGCATGCCTCAATCATGTCTGACTCTTAGATGTTTTCAGGAGATTTTAGGTTAGTCTGCAGGAAATTGATCTGTTATGCTGATGTGGTCTCCTTCCCTCATGAGAATTTTAGTGGAAAAGATGTTCTGCAAAGAGCCTGTCCGGAGTTAGTGTATTACTGAAGCAAATTGTGGTATTTAAAGATCCAGTTTCATGAGGAGAGAAAAGAAAACAGATTCTCACCTAATCAACAGATTGAAGATGACATAGAGAATAGAAGCCCTAATGGAGAACGCCTGCATGAAAAATTTCTGCCCTACATTATAGGTTTTGATCAGTGTTCCACAAATTTTGTTTAAATTATTTCAGGGAGATTCCCTCTTTATTTCCCTACTATAGTAATCCCACTTACTTATCACCGTTCTTAGTACCTGATTTGATGATATCCTCTCTGATTGATTTATCAGGTCAAAGACTCTGCGTTATTGTCAGTTTTGTGTTAATTAGGTGGCTTTGGTTTCCTGTCAGGAAGATAGCAGAGGGGGAAAGCGGGTGTTCCTTGAGACAGGAATATTAAAAAATGTCAGCTGATAAAATCTTTCTGACTTTTGTAGAACTGAAGAAGGCCACTGGCAACTCTTGGAATTCCTCAGTTTCTTGCATCCTTTCATTCCAAAAGAAATAACGTGGCAGGCAGTATACCATTGAAAGTGTAATGAAATGGGTAGTGGTGGAAATGCCTTGTGTGTGTTTGTGTGTGTAATCCAAAATGCAGACTCTACTGCTTACATACGTGGATGACAAGCAGTTCCTTACCAGTATATGGGTCTCTTTCAAATTAGGAGACAGTGTGGGCTTGTTTTAGAACTATTGAATGGGCCAAATCCCAACTTTCTTCCATGATAACTATCAGCCTGCTCTGAAAATAATGGATTTAAATAACAATTTAAACCTCTCTGGTTTTGTGGTAGTTACACAAGCCTATACAGAAATCTTCCACTATTTGTGCTTTGTTTCCTTCTCCCTTAGCTCCTCCCACAAATGACAGTTAGTTGTGAAGCATCACCTTTAGCACAGGTATTAAACAGGTAATAGAGCAGATGACTTGGGAGCGGTATGAAGTGCAAGACCTACAGATCCACAGAGGTGTTTCTGGTATCCTTGCAGGCAGTCTGATGTAGGAAATAGAAAGCCCTGGAAGTCTCAAGATCCCTGGGCTTAAATTTCTCTTTTTTTTAAATCCTGATGAAACAGGGAGCTGCTGGTAGCAGAGCAGTCAATGCAGCTTTGAAAGCTGTGGGGAGCTTTCGACAGCAGCTGCTGTGTGTCAGAAGTCTATAAATTGACTTCATGCCATAGGAGGCCTCCAGTTAGTTCAGCTAGAGAGTTACTGGGGGGAAGTTCTCACTCGCTGCCCTACCACCAAAGTGAATATATCCAGGGCTGTGCCCAGGGCTGTGGAGGACTTGGGCTGGCAGTTTCTTCATGTCAGCCAAAAGATCATGATTAATAAAACTGGTGTGGGTGGAGAGCTCGGTGTTTTGTTGAGGGAGAGAAGGTGCTCTCCTTTGAATAGTATGTACACATGTCCATCATGTTCTTTGTTTTCAAAACCTCCCAGATGAGAGCACCCTTCTTTCACCATGCTTCTGATAACATCAAGCAAGATCTTTGCCTTTTTTTTCCCTTTGTCTTCCACGCAGCTGTATGCAATCCCCTCTCTTCAGGATGGATGCATGTTCAATTCCCAATGTTCAATTCCCTTTACAATAATCCTTATCTACCAGTTTTAGAACTGTCCTTTTCCAAGAGAATTTAATTTCCTTTTAAAATTGCACTCTCTTAAAATCAATAAGCTAACAGAAATCTCTGGAAAAGGATTGGGTTTTGGTGCAGTAGGTCTCTCAAGAGTTAGTAGCCTCTATCATCATCTTTGTTGGAACTAATTTTGTTAAACTTTAACTCCTGAGTTGCTGAACTCAAGCCTCTTGCATTTCCTTTCTGTCCCTGATGAATTGGCATATTTTCTGAAGAGAGGTATATAATGATCTCATAAATATATAAACTTGTTTTCTGTCTCCTGTGTTGCTGAATTTTTCCTCTACTTGTTCAGCATATTATATATCACTGCCCTTTATGACAAGACTTAGCACCAGGTTTGAACTCCTTCGGGCTAAAAACTGAACCTGAATATGCTGTTTCGTACCAAGAAGAGTCATTCTTTTGCATATCTGCGGTTTTCAAATACAGTCATGAATTCTGAAATGAAGAGAAAAAAACCACAATGAGATATTTTGAAGTTTATCCTGGCCTGTATCCATCCTCGATTCCTTTGCTGTGCAGGGTAAGGTTATGTTTGTAGTGAATTGGGAAATCCAAAAGAAAGCTGAATGTTCAAAATTCTGGAGCTGTTTTGAGCCTTGTGGAAGCTGGTAAAGTGGAGGAAATGTTAACTTGACTTAGAAAAACAAAATTCACTGCCTGACATCTCAAAAGTGTCTTAGGTTTAGATTGTTTCAGTATCGTAGATTCTGGAAACTGCACTTAAATGCAGTTTAAGTACCTGTTCAAGAAAGCTTTCTGACCTTTGTGTTTTTTGGGGTTGGGAGGATGAGGCAAAAATAACAGTGGAAGGAAAAGAAAAAGAAATGAATCATTGTAGTAGTTTTTATACCATGCTTATTAGATTTGGGATCCATTTGGGGCACCCCAAATTTTAGCTGCTTTTTGGAACCTTTTCCAAAGCGCCGATAGCAGCTTTCCCACTGTTTGAGTTTAAATTCCTACTTCAAATATGAACAGTCATAGACCTCATATATGAATCTTACTCATATTTGCCATATTTGTCTCACAGTGTCTCATACTGGCTTTAAACTGAAAGAAGATAGATTTAGATTGAATAATAGGAAGAAATTCTCTACTATGTGGGTAGTGAGGCACTGGAACAGCTTGCTTAGAGAAATTGTAGCTGCCCTGCCCCAGTAAGTGTTCAAGCCAGGTTGGAGAGGCTTTGAATAAGTGGAAGGTGTCCCCAACCATGGCAGGGGTGTTGGAACTACTTGAGTTTTAAGGTTCCTTCCAGTCCAAACCATTCAATGATCCTGTGTTCTACCCTGTGTGGCTATGTGGGCAATGAACACTAGTGCAAAGATACCAGGTTCCATCTGGCAAATGAGATTCATGTATTTGTATGTAGATTTTTTTCTGCCTTTTTCTGCTTAAGGCAGTGGGTTCAAATGCAGTCTGCATTACTTGTCAGCACATCACTCAGTGGTGATGTCAAAATGATACTGCTAAGGAAAAAAAAACAACAAACCATGCCATTCCAGCCCCTCTACAATTCATTTCGTGTCAGGTGGAGACAGAAGATAGGGAGAGCTGAATTTCAATACTCCTTTGATGTGTTGTGGCAATCTGGTCTGTGAGGAGGCTTTGTTTTCTGTCTGTGCGTGTGTATTTTGCAGGGATATCCAGGAAAGGCTCTGAACTCATCAGGCACACAGGCCAAGATTCATGCATAAACTGTCTTGGAAGTCCCCTGTGCCCTTCTGTACAATTACCTGGTATAGACATTGGAATGGTTTGTGCATATGTAAGTGCAGAACACTCTCATACAAAGTGTATGGATATAATTTAGAAAGCACTGTTGGATTTTTGGCTTATATAGGCACATTCTGTGGCCTGACAGGATTACTCCCATTGGAGTAATAACTAGAAGTTTTGCTTATTTAGGGCCTGTTCCTACTCCCTTTGAAGCCAGTGGCGTAATTCCCAGTAATGTTTAATGGTGTAAGGTCAAGTCTTTAAGGATGATAGAATCTGATTTTGTAGGCCTCAGTTAGTGCTCACTGAAGTACACAGGGCTTTCCCCAGTTATTTCAGTGAGCAAATTGCCATTATTTAATCAAAGTAACTATTTTTAATACAATGTACATAGAGTTGGTATTAAACTGTAAAAAGAATAAAGTAAATCAAGAGACATTTTTTATTCTGGCTGACTCACTTTTTAGGAGACCTAAACCATTTAATTCAGGTTCCCAGAAGTTTGGAACAGCCACATCCAGAAGAAATTAACTTTTAAAATTGGAAAGGACATGTGCTGCTGCCACATCTCTTTTGACTTCTGAATGAATTTCACTTCTGCTGCACAAACAGCCATGCTCATAGTATCAGCCTTCAAGCTTCTGGTCTCATCTGCTCTGACCCCATAACATCTGCAGGGAAAGGGAAATATTGAACAGAAATTTTGCAGCTGCTTGAGAAAAATGCTGGCCCTCGTTAATCTCAAAAGCCAGTACCACTCAGAACCATGGCATGAAGAAAAAGAAGGGTCTCCTCCTCTTTCAATATACTTCCAATACTTAGACTTTGGTACTTTGGGCTTGTCAAGCTTGATCTTTAATGGGATAAAGGAAAATTGCAGCGGTCTGAGGAGAAGCACATAAAGCTACTGGAGGGCATTTGTTGGCATTTTCTCTTTCTTTAGTTCAATAAATCTAGAGGGTGTGCAGGAAGGCCCATCTGTTTTCTCCTGGTTCTAAAAGAAAAACAGGGAAAACCATGAAATCTATTGTGTGTATTAATATTCTATTTGAATACTGCTCATCTCCTGGGTTGCTTTAACTGAAAGAGGGAAAACAAATTTATTATCTTGTTTTTGTCTGATCTGCTCACATGCAGTTGTAATGGAATGGAGTACCTAGAGCAATCTAATGTTAGATTGCCACAGTCCTTAGCTGGATATTATTTATCTTCTTTTCTTAATGTACAAGTAATCTTAGCTATGTGATTTAAGCTTCTTTAGGTCTACGTGTCTATAATACTTTATCGCTTAGTGTATCTGCCAGTTCTTTCCCAGGAATGGGCTCCAATGATCCAGATGGCCTTCCCCTTTCAGAAGCAGTATTTAACGCTTCAGGCCTTCCCACACCTTAAATGCTTACCCTAGTGTACCAGCTTTTAGTGTATTGCTACCTTGTACAAAGTGGCACCAAATTCCACTTTAGATAATACAAGAAATACTGAACTCCAAGAACTACTAAACACGATAAATGTTTCCTGATCTCATTGCTACTCTAAAGAGGAGTTCTCTAGGCCTAAAACTGTAGAATACTTACCTTCTAGATATTCAGCATATTAAAGAAAATACAGCAATATGAAACTGGTATGGTCTTAGGTGGTGGTGGTGTTGGAAAAGGAGATTGTGGTTATTGTGTTGCACTATCAACCTGTGTTTGTTATTTCTGATATTTCCTGGTCTAGTCCATGTGTTTGGTCTCTCACATAGTCATAAATTCAACAGCTGTTTGATTGTCTGGCCTAGTACAGCAGATGGCTATAAATTTTAATTAGAAACTCGGTACCCACACAAGAAGACCCAGGTAATATTGTCTCTTTGTATGATAAATGTTGTGCTCTAGCTCAATAGCTTCTGGGTCATGGTGGTTCACTTGGTGTTTGTACACACACCCAGGGAGTTCTAGGTAGTCTGAATTGTTAGCTGTGAGAATCATAGAATAGTTAGGGTTGGAAAGGACCTTAAGATCATCTAGTTCCAACACCCCTGCCATGGGCAGGGACAC
>JANRGW010047175.1:0-50320 GCA_024733675.1 Psilopsiagon aymara
CCACAAGTCAAAAACACAGTGCTGCACCAACTACTAAGAAGGAGAAAAATGACTGCTACTGCTGAACCCATGACAGAGGGAAATACCTTTTCCCATCACACTTAACGTATTTCTTGGTTATTTTCCTGCTGAAGCTAACAGAGTAAGATTTTGTTTACAAGCAATCACCAGTGTCATTCTTTGCCTAACTGTTCCAGTGGAACAAGACAATAGTTTTCTAACCTTAAGGTTGACAGGGCAGAAAGTGGATAGAGGAGTGTGAGCTTGTCAGAAGATAAGCTGTTCCTGTGCAAATACTATTTTTTTTTTCATGATTAAAGGATGGACAATAATTATCAGAATAAAATCTGAAAAGGCAAACAGGAAAGTATATGTTTCAATGTGTCTCTTCATGGGAGACAATACAAAAAATGCGAGTATTATTCAGTTATGAGATGTCAGGAGGCATTTGAGGTTCTGCATCAGCCAACTGTTACACAGAAAGATGTTCCCTTGATTTTGGATCTTAGTGCTCAGTGATAGCACTTGAAAACAAGAAAATCTTTGCTCAACATAAATCAGTGTAGTTCATTTTCATTTGACATGCATTTTCAACAGTAAGAGCTAAAAATGAAATCCTAAGGATTTGTATACAAAATATTTTGGACACAAAAATGTCATGCAACAATATGCTTTGCGGATGATGTATGAGGTTGCCCTCAAAGTTACAGTAACTAGGGAGATTGTATTTTAGGTAAGGTGGCAAAATACTACTCAAGTTTTCTTCTGCATGCAGAAGAAAATGTTAAAGGAGTAGGTAGAAACTGTGGTGTCAGTTTGGTGCCTGTATCTTTGCTGCTGAAAGAGTTTCAATTATAGAACCAATTAAGTATTTATTCTTCTTGGTTTTGGCTGTCTTTTAGGATATGGACTTGTGTCTTTACTTCAAAGGGGACTTATTTCTATACATATTTTATATTTATTTTTATATATGCATGCACACAGACATCTCTATCTCTCCAGATACGCATCCATTGGGGCAGTTTTGAATATTCTAGAAAAGGTCTAAATGACAGAGATTGGTGAGCAAATACTGAACTAGCGATTTATTAATAGTTTTTATGCAAAAAATGTACTGAATTGAGAAAGCTTATTAAAAAATACTGTAAGCATGTCATCTATTATTTTTGTGCTGAAAGAACTTGTCTGCTTCTACAGCTTGCATTGAGTTTACTCAGAGTTAAAACATTCAATTTTTATTCCATGTCAAATGGTATATTATCAGGTTCGATAAAAAGAAACAATTTGCTTAACATTTTGAAATCAGCTGTAAGTTCCTGATACACCACCTTAAACTGAATGTTTTGTTTTATGTTAGGTCTTCTGTTAGTATTCTTTAGTGCTCCTGTCCTCATTTATAGGGGGCCAGTTTGACAAGTATGGCAATGTCTGAAGAAACTATCTTTTTATCACTTCAAATCTAAACATTTATGTGCTACCAGTGTCTTTCCTGTAAGTGAGGTAGCTACTCTAACCTTCAACATGAAGTTTTAGGTACATCTCAGTCATTCAAATGATTGTCCTTTTTTTTGTGTTCCTGTTGAGCACAATGTGGCAGCACAATGGCAAAATGACTAGCTTGAGTTGACATGCTAGAATCACACATCAAGGTGTGTTAACCCAACCCAGGCCTCACTGCAACCGTTCTTTAATGTAATTCAACGTCTTCTATCTAGACTGAACAAGCTAGAGATGTGTCCCAGCTGTCTTCAGAGAGTATTAAGCTCTCTGTCAACATTACTAATATATGGGAAGATGCCTGGAGAATGTAAAGGACTGAAATGTGTCCACTTTACTTAAAATAATGATTGGATCAGTTAATACAGCATTGTCTAATTTTAGCATTTATTGGTCCAAGATTTATTAGATCACACAGAAACCCTAACGTATACAAGTTACAGGCTATGTGATTTGAATGCATAGGGTTATACAAAGACAAAATCACGGAGAGAAAGATCCTCAGGACTTTTAAATGTGGTGATACTCTTGCAGCTTGTGCATAAATAGAAGCATCATCTGTGGAAGAAGTATCCCCCTATTTGGCCAGTTTCCTGAAGCACTTACTCTTTAGAGACAACATCCCAGATGTGCTACCCACTATGCAATACCGACACCTTACTGAAGACAACTGGAGTTAAGGCAGTGAGGTCAGGACTGACAAAAGCACTGGCCTGGCTGTCCATAGCTACCTTTAAAAAACAGATCCATTACTGCTGTCTGAGAAGTGGATCATTGCACTAGACTAATGGATTGTTTGTATTGAGTCTAAATTGGATCCTTCTATCTCAACAAAATGTAATGCAGGGCAGCCATCTACTAATGCTTTTTCTGTGTGCCTGCAAGTCATGCTCCATCTATTGACATTACATTCTGCATTTTTCATTACTTTTTCTATGAGATGTGATTAAGAGACCAGCATTCCTTAAAATAAATACAAAATCATCTTCTATTGACTTCAAGTGAGAAGGACTAGGCCTGAATATAAGCTGGTATTCTCTATTATAGAGCACAGTAGGAATTCTATTTATTAATTGCAGACTGTCCAAGGATACTGCAGAATACCAGCATACAGTGAGAATACTCACATTCACCTATGCACATATGCTGGTGCATGCTTACATAGGCAGCTTTGCAGGTTTGTGCATTTAGAAAGTTGTCATCTCTCCAACTGGGGCTAGGGAACTTTGAATACGAAGATATTCTTACTGACATAATTAAAATTAATGATGCTACTGTTGTTAAGAGATACTTAAGGAAATACTAGTCACATGGGTTTGGGTGATGTTTAGGGTTAGGGTGAATTGAAGGAGAAACATGGCAGAAAAGGACTATCATTAATTACTTGTATAAAGATTATTAAATACCATGAGGAACACTGATTTTATTTTATGTATTTTTAATAAATTCTGGTTTTCTCTACACTATTCAAAAAATGTGTAGAAGTGGCTCATCAAAAAGTGAGTTGGCCACAGTATGTAATCCATCTCTTTATCTCAGTTTATATTTATTCTAACTACTACAAGATTTTTGAAATGTCTACCGTGCTATTAATTTTGCAAACGGAAGGAACTAGGTTTCTTTATTCCACTTCTATTTGCATTTAGTCTTTTCAGTGTTTCTAAAGCACTGAACTCATTTTCTAGTCCCAGTTCTGATTTTATGTTGTTTGTATAGTTTAAGGTTTTCTGATACATTCTTCTAGAATGAGTATTTGTATATTATGGAGTGTGCTCTGCCACATCTATCATGAAAATGTAAGATCACTAATTTTAATATAGTTGTAGGTAATATCTGTGAATATTACTCTCTTACATACAGCATTACAGGAATATCCTAGCCCACAGGAAAAAAAACCCTGTCACTTAGGTTGATAATGATCAAAAAGACTTTAGTAGTGATCAGTTATATTTATGATTGAATTAATAAAGTGGTGTCAGTTTTTCTTTCATGTTAAGGGTGACTTCTGGTCAGTAGCAAAAGTCCTTTGGACAAAGAATTGCGTCCTGTCTACACGTTCTTCAGAGCATTTAGTCCTTCAGCACTGACTTACCCTTTCACCCCTAGAGGTCCTTCCAAACTAAGGCTGAGGTTGAAAGATCCATAAGGTACCTGTCAACTTTGCCCAGGAAGCTTCTGTGTTATGTCGGTTATGTAAATAAACAGAAGACTTCTATCTCCTGAACCTGGTAAAAATAACATGAAACTAACTTTAAAGGAAACATTAGCAGAAAAAGCTGTCTGGGCTGAGAAAACAAAACACAGGTGTGCTTAAGAACAGATTTTAAAAAAATTGCATTGAAGATAACACTAGTTACACAAACTTGCACTGATCCTGTTTTTTTTTGTGTGTGTTTTTCTGTGCCCTTTAAAAACCTGTTAACATTATGTAGCCACAAAAAAAGAAGAAACATCTTTATAGTCTGGAAAGAAGTCTGTAAAAGTTTCTATAAAATTGCTCTGAAAATCGTAAGCTGCTGATGTCTGCAGTGCATAAGCACCAACTGAGTTTAGTTCAGTGCTTGAAATGTGAATGTTTTCCTCACAACTTTCAAAGTAAATCATTGGACTTCAGTTTTGGAATTAGTATGGCTCAGATAATCGTGTATATTTTGCAGAGACCAGCTGTTCTCACTAGTGTTGCAAGTTTTGTTAGGCTTGCAGAATATCTCATGTCACTTCATATGGATTACTTGAATTGGCTTTGAATGCAGTTAAAAAATCTAAAGGGGTTTTGGTATTTACTCTGTTGTTCTGTTTTGCTCAATCAATACCTTCTTTGCACTCATTTTATTCCTGCCAATCTTGACTATTTTAAGTAAGTCCTGAAGTTAAAGCTTTATTGAGACCTGACAAATCGCGGTTCACAGAGTAAGTAAGAAATAAAATATGACCATCTTACATAAACAAAATTGATTTTTATGTGCTATCAGATTTGGTATTGGTTTGCCTGTTTCACTTGCAGCAATACAATATAAATGGTGTCATGTAATATATAAAATAGTGAAAAATATTCAATAGCTGTAGCTAAGTCAATATTAATCGAACATAATTTCCTGGTTTTCAAATACCACAACACCATTCAGAATTTAATTTTTTGTCTTTATAGGGGTCATGCACATTAAATAAACATGCAAGTTCAGAACACCATTTCCCAATTGTTTCATAGAATCACTAGGAGTTTTAGAGATCTCACAGGCAAATTAAGCAACTTCTATGTCTTATGTTTGTACAGGAAATTTACATAGCAGTATGATTGCATCCTCTTTGATGCTAAGTCTCATAAAGTGCTTGATGCTAAGAAACTGATTTTTTTTTTCTTGTTTTTGAAAACCATAATACCTAAATTTAAATAATTATAATTTTGATGTAATGGAGTCAAAATGGAGTAGTGTTTCCTTAACTTTGCTATAGTTTGAGAAGCAAGGTTAATTTTTGATCAGTAGAAAATTTTAAAACACTTAAGATTTCTAATTGTTATAATACTATGCCAGTAAAATGATCTGAAAGAAGGAAGTATGTTCATTAGCCACAATATCAAGTGCAGAATGGAAAATAATTAAAAATCTGTGTCGTATGATAAAATCATTTCAATTGTACAATTATTTCTTTTTGCTTCTACTTTGAACAAATTGACCATGTTCACTGTTAAGGTAACATCAAAGTTCTTTTGGCTGGTTAGCTTCAATCCTGACTTACACCTCCATATAGCTATTTCGTGTTCGCTCATTTGCCAAAGCAAACACATTCAGTCCTGCTGACACTGATGCTTACTGTGCTGGTGTAAAAGTACACGGGATTCTTGTTTTGATTTAGTCAGTCTGTTTGTTGTGAGGGTCATGTGTGTGTACAGAATGCCCAAAACACTATCTTAGATAAGGTGGTTTTTCTGTTGGAAGACAACCCCTTCTAAATTCTCTCTAGTGGGTAGAAGTGGCAGGAGTCATTTTACTTGCAGCCTGCCTGACAGTTATTGTCAAGCTCAGACCACATAGCTATAGGCTAAATTAGAGCCACAGTTACACTACTATGTCTGAGTGACTGGTGCTTTGTTAGAAAGATCTTGTGGGGTTTCACTTTTTTTCCTTCATTAAGAATTCTGAAATCAGACACAAATAAGACAGGTCCAACTTCAAAAGATTCAGTCAATGGCATATTTTTGAGATAAAATCTAGGCAGATTTTTCAAGAAGGCATGGAATGATTAAAAAAAAGAAATTAAAAAAATAAACAAGTCAAACTTTTTCATGGGTTTGTTTCAAACAAACCAATGTTGAAATTTGAAATAGACATCTTGGGTTTCTTTAGCATACTATAAAATCATTCTGCAGTATTGTCCTCTGCAATATCTTGCAGAGAACTATAAGAAAAAAGCACAGGGTATTTTGAACAAAAATAATGTCTGGAGTTCACGGCAGCTAGAATTGGAGCTATACTCATGGTGTGCGCTGTGTTCATTTTAGATCTGGTGAAAATGACAACTCCTTTTGACCAGTGCCTCCTTTTGAATAAATGTAAATTGCAACAAAAGCAGTGCCTTAAAAATTCGCTGAGGCTCAAACTCTAGCTACCCAAAAACTTCAGTCAGTTTAACTGTGTGGTTTTGAAGTAAGCTGTACTGACAAACATAGTATTTAATTTTATTTAAGTTATGTTTACTTGAATTATGCTATTTTCTAACTGACTTTGAAAATATACATCATCTGGATGCATATAGAGCTGTAAGTACATATTAAAGCCCCTCTCTATTGTGAGAATGGTGCAGATTTCTGGGGCTTTTAGTGAATCTTTTTCTTCACTGTACTGTACTGTCCTGTCCTGCACTTTATTGTAACTTAATTGTATTTATGCACTTTATTTTAACTAAACAGGAACTCTGCAATCCTGCACATGGAAAACATCTACAGGAGGGCAAAATCGCATATCCTAAAAACAACTTTAAAGAGAACTCAAAAAAAAAAAAAGTAATTCCACAAAAATTGGAAAAAATATTTAATTGAATTACATAAACGAGATAAATTTGAGTGTTGTTACTCAGTGTAATGGATTCCAAGAAGAGGGGAAGTAAAAAATATATTGAGTTCAAATTGTTCTTGACATGAAACAACACAGAATATGTAAGCAGAATCAAAGCTTTCCCATGGGAATATTGGTCTGACTGCGATTTTCCAGTAATGACTCTGGTCCTGAATAATTTCTATAAACATCTTAGTGCATGCCATATAAAGACTATAGTGACTGTGGATAGTTTAATCTGTAAATCAGTTGATACTGTGTTCTTAATATCTGGCCATATATAATAGGTGCTGTGTCTAGGACAGGAATGTGAGGATGAAAAGATGCAGGAGCAGTGTGATTCATTCTGAAATGAAGATGGGCAAAAATAGAGAAAAACTGAGCAAAGGCAATGCAGACTAAACATAGATATAAATTTGATATACTTGGCACCAGACAACTTATATTTTTTGTAACCAAAAGTTTTCAAGGCAAGACAAAAATTAATGAGAATATACAATATCTTTTTAGATATGGTATGTTTTTGGGCCTTTTAAAGGATTGTTAATATCATAAAAATACAACAAATAGGTGAGAATTATATGATGACACAAGTAGTGACTGTTTTATAAGCAGCAAAGTTGTTGAATTGCAGATAATTGCGTCAGAAGAAATGACTGGAAGAGATTTGTTCTTACTCTGTCAGAGTAAAAGCCGAATGTGAATCCTTTCATCTTGTGCATCAGGTTTTCTTATCTGGTGGGCAATTACTTGGCTGTGTAAGAGCAGGTGTAACATCAGGTTACACCATTTGTTCCAGGTGCTGGAACAATTTTCTTGTGTCTCAGACATGTCTGTACCAACAAAGTCAGCCACATAAAATTCTTTCCAGCTGTTTACATACACATTATTACCACACATTTTAAACCCTGAAAGGCTGAAAATGAATTTTCTTAAAGTTAGATATGTATAAGAGATGTAGGTGTCTAATTACTAGTGTGTGGAAACAGGCCTAAACAGGTATCAAGTGCCATTTGACTGGCTACAGCCATTCCAGGAAAGAGGTCCTTTGCCACGTGTTTTAGATGTCCCTGGACATTGAAGCTAGTGCTAGATGGCTGGACTTGAGTAGGTACAGTTTCCTTATTGTGTCAGTGGAACTTATGTTGACCAAAAGGTGATGTTTGATTCTCTATTTGGTTTTCCTTCCTGTATTTGAAAGCAGAGAATGAATATCAATGAGTTGAGGTATTCTACTCTGACAAGCAGAATACATTTTGGACTGTCTGTGATTTAAGATACTGGATGTAAAGGTGCTGATACAGCTCAATTGAATTATTATATACTACAGTAAGATATGTAATATGTTTGTGTTTGTGTATGTTATACAGCCTGGATTAGTCACTCGGAACCATAAGGACATACGCCCATAGTATACTCTTTAAAATCCACCCTCTGCAATAGATACAGAAACCCTTTGGGTGAATGTAATAGTGAAGGAAGTTAGGACCCATTTTTTGAGAAATGAGTGTTATATTCAGTGTCAGGTAGATGGTGAGGACTTGAGTAACGAGCTCTCAGAAATCTCAAACATGTTCAAGAATAGCTACTTTTATGTTGTTGAAAGGAAATGTGCAAGTTGAAATTACTTCTTATAGTTGCTGGAATCTTTGAGGCTTCATGTAAATACGGGATAAGTAGTCACTAACAACAGAATTCTATACTCAAAATTACTAATATCTTTATTGTAAACTAAATGTTGGGGGTTTTTTTCAATTCAAATACTTTTAGGATCCCTGCATCAAAATTACAGTATTTCTAGTACTGTCAGCTTCCTAATAATTTCTGTGTATCATATGTGTGCAGAGTTCTTTGCAAAAACTGCAGAAAAAGGAGCTCAAGGCTGTTGTGTGTTAACCCTGACAGGCAGCTCAGCCCCACACAGCCACTCACTCACTTCCCTACAGTGGGATGGGGGAGAGCATCAGAAGGGTAAAAGTGAGAAAACTCCTGGATTTAGATAAAGACAATTTAATAGGTGAAGCTAAAACTGCATGCACAAGCAAAACAAAACAAAGAATTAATTCACTGCTTCCCATTGGCAAAGCGGTGTTTAGCCATCTCCAGAAAAGCAGGACTCCATCACACATAATAGTGACTTGGCAAGACAAACACCGTAACTCCAAATGTCCCCTTCCTCTTCCTTCCCACAGCTTGTATTGCTGAGCACAATGTCATATGGTGTGGGTTATTCCTTTGTTCTGTTGGGGTCAGCTGTCTTGGCTATGTCCCCTGTCAACTTCTTGTGCTTCTCCAGCCTCCTTGCTGTTGGGGTGGGGTGAGGAGAAGGCCTCGTATAAACGCTGCTTAGCAGTTGCTAAATCATCAGTCTGTTATCAACACTGTTTTCATTACAAATCCAGACCAGCACCGTACACAAGCTGCTGTGAAGGAAATCAAGTCTATTGCATCCAAAACCAGGGCAAAGGCCTAACTCCAGTGTCAGCAGTGAGAGAGTCAGCATAAGAGTTTTTTTAATGAAGCAGGGAAGTAACAGGAGTAAGATTAATGTCTAGCCAGAAGGAACTAATCTTAAATCTGAACACTTTTCTGTAGTATATACAGAAAAGTATATACTTGGGTCAGTTTAGTTATCTGTTTAGCAGCAAATGTGTTAGTTGGCATGTATCAATCTTACTTCTTCAAGTTATTTCTGCTCCTTAGGCAAACCTAGGACTGTCTTCAGAGCAGATCTTAAAATCAACTCATAGCACACTTCGGGTACTCAATAGCAGAAAGAGACCTGATGACTACTTTGTGATTTCTACCACAATAAATAAGGAAGCTGAATAGGAGGGAAGAAATAATTTCTAATGGGCACTGTGAAGGGCCAGGACACAGGTTACACCAGAAGTCCTGCCTTAAGTGCTTTCCTTTTGAAAGCTATTAAAAAATACAAATGACAGGAGGCCAGTGGTTACTTTAAAATGTTGGGATTGGTTAAGGAACTTGGTAGGCTATTCCCAGGGTAAGAAGATAGGAAGGTTGTAAAGTTGTCCCTGTGTGCACAGTTCCTAGGTGTTGCGTGTGTTGCTTTAGGATACCTGGACAGACCCGTGTTTCTGCTTTGCAGTAATATGATGTTCAACATCATAGTTACTATTACAAGTGTATCCCTGGAAATAATTTCTTTCCATGAAAGTATATTTAAACTGTATTTAAACAGCGCAGATTTATTGTAATTGTGATTTCTTTTGTAAATGACATGTATCTCCCTCCAGTTTAAAATATTTACATGGTCCATATTGAGAATTTTTGATTTAGAGGCCATTCAAGCTTCTATTTCTAAATGAAGTATAATAACCATAGTAGAAATATATGCAGTAGAAGAGGGGTCTGCATATGCCAAGGTGATGAGAACAAATAGAAAGTATTGTGAAACTGCTGTGCATGACTGGTAAGCTTTACAGTGTATTTGCAACTCCTGATGTGGATGAGTTCAGGAAATAGTATTCCTTTTTTTCCAGAATACTATTGATGAAGAGCTGAGACTTCAAGATTATTTAGTCATTTATTGAAGCATCCCTTATCTATAATTTTGCTGAGCAGGTCAGGTTGGATAAATGAAAGAGGGTACCCAAAGTATTTGTGGTTTCTTGGTGCCATTGGCTGTTGTAATTGCTGCTGAGGTACTGTTTATAACTCACTTCCCAGCAAATTGCCTGAAGACAGGCTGATATTGCTTTTACTATGACAGAAACTAAATTAAAGCAAGGTAGGGATGGTCTGCAGTGCTTGTCTTTAGGTTTTTTGCCCAAAAATGGACTGAACTGGGAAGTATAATTTTGCTTTTCTAGCAGGGAATTGAAGGGCAGTTCTCCAGAACTATTCAAGAAATATTAGACTACTTAACATGGTATTTAGCAAACACAGAATTCATATGGAAACCCGGGATCTTTGAGGGGCATCTGTCTAAGTGCAAGTATTTGTGCACTTTGGGTAGCTACACTTGAATTAGTCACTGCAGGGCCTCTTCACTCTCTGTAGAAATATATCCAATGGAGTCCATGTTGACTGCTTGCGTAGATACAAGATGTGCTTCTTAGAAGTTTCTATGAAGAGGCCCTGCACTGCCTTGAGTATTTATATTTGCAGTGTAGACACACAGCCCTAGGTGAAAAAGAGCCTACAATTTGTGCCCACAGACAGTCCCTAGAAATGCAGTGAAGCTCTGCAGATATATAGTAAACTCTTTATAGAGAGAAGGAATAATTTAGGTTTTAACATTTTAAGCACCAACAGACACTTTTTTTTTTTTTTTTAGAAAGGCACTATTTTTTCAGGATGTTAAGTGAGGAACTTTCATCTGTTCATTCTAGTGGCACTACAAACTTCATTAAGTCCATATGATATTTGCTAAGTGAATGTCCAGCTAATTTTATCATTAATCAGGATTAGTAAAGTTACCTCTATGCTTGGCCTTTTAAATGCTATAAAAATGTATATATGAAGTGATTTGCTTTTTTTTACAATCTTAGTTTACGTATTGCTTCCTTGCTACGTTTTTATAAACACTGTTCAAGATGAGTGATACAACCATGTGCACTGTGAATTACAATTCTGTCTGTTATACATAGCACATTCTACACTACTATTAAAAACTTCAATTTCATAGCACAGTAAAAAAATTCACAGTTGTGATATTTTGCCTACCTTGACTGGAAAATGTCAGTCTAATGACATTTTTGTAGGCATAAATGAAGAAGCAGCTTAATTCTGAGAATATTTAGCATTATTTTTCTTGAGGATTTAATTTAATATGTAGCTGGTAAATGTACAGATAATTGCAGTTAATCGGTGGGCTGTGCACTTCATTCTGCTTTTCCTCTGTTAAAAAATTTCCTTTCCAAGTTTTCACATGCAGCTTTGCTAAAGAAGGTTGTTTGGGTCACCATTTAATGAAGTATTTGAACATTTATATTAGGAAATTAAGGATACTTAAATATGCCTTGAAAATTAAACTTTTGTATAAATGCATTAGAAAGTACACTGTGGCAGAAGGACTGAGAGAGATTCTGTCTTTCAGAGATAATAAATTCTTTCAAACTGGGTCTCATTTTTCTCAGTTTGATTGTGTTTATGGAAGGTGATAAATTTGATGCTTTCTGTGACTCATTGACATGGGATAATCAGCTGAAATTGTACCAGCTTGTATACCTAAGTTTTGAGTTCCTGAGACCGAATTCTTTACCGAGGTCAATTGGCTTGAGATGTTGCATTGCAGTAATATTTTGGAATGAAGACAAAACATTCTTATCCTGTGCTGTACAGCAAAAAGTGAAAATAATGCTATTTATTTAGCCTTCAGAGCTAGTTAGTGGAAAATTATGTCATTTTACAGTCAATTTTGCATTCCATTAAGTGGTTTCTGCATATATATTTTTCTGTGCAGGTCAACTTCTATGTAAGGGTGAAGGCAATTTATACCCTTGGACACAGCGTATCTCTGATTGCTCTTACAACAGGAAGTATAATTCTTTGCCTTTTCAGGTATGTATTTCCATGAGTAAATGCAAACAGCAATAAGATGGTTTTAACTTTGCCTGATTGCTCAGAAATTTAGGAGAAGCATTGGTTTTACACTTTCCTGCAGTGAATATGTGCAGGTTTTTTAATGAAAGAAAACATGGAGTGATGTGAGTTTAATTAATTGTAGGTTATGTGTTTGTGACAAAGAAGTGGAAATTCTTTTTAACTACTACAGCGTAACTTCTCCAGTCCCTTAGATATTGTTTATGTACTGTCTGGCAGAACAGGTACAGCCTCAGGTCTTTGCAGTTGTTCACAATATCAATTGTAAGCACATGAAAGACACAACCGTTTGGAAAGAGTTGTTTCTGAAGTTTCCCATGCAGTTGCAATATTCTGCTTTGCATTTCTTCCACAGAGCTGGCCTTGTTTTTAATATTTACAGAAACATCATGTGGGTTCTTATTATTAATATCTGTAAAGGACACATTTAGAAGCATTGTAAAAGGAAAGTAGTTTGGCTAATCTTTTAACCTCAAAACAAAGACTTAATATGAGAATATCTATAAACACCTTGCCAGACTAAGCTGACATTTTTCAAGTTACTATGATGCCACTCCCCACATAATACTATATTTACTTATTATAATTAGAGCTAATTGGTATCTTTCCAGCACAATATTTTTGTGTTGGAGGTTGCCAATTTTTCAGGGGCATTCTTCCTTCAGCAAACTTAATTTAGAAACAGCAAAGCTAGTCATTTTGATTCAGCCAAAAGAAGTTGCTTTACTCTTCTTAGAGTGCAAGTTTCTATTTCTTCATTTTGAACGTCTAAGGTTTAATACAAAGTTTTAGAAAAGTGGGAATAAAAATTATTGAAAATAAATAGTATTTTTCAAGTATTTTAGTAAAGGTCAATTTGTTCCAACTCAGAGTGAAAATAAATTGTAGGACAGTTTGTTTCTATGCAACACTGACATTCTGGGTCTCACTGTAAATCTTACTACCTTCAAGGTTAGTCCTGCGTAACAAAACCTTCCAAACAAATGTCAGTTTCTCTGATACATGTTTCTTACCAAGTAGAATGATCAGAATCTCCATCGTTTCAATAATATATGCTGTCATGTGCATTGACTGTTTGTAAATGTTCTTCACATGGTAGTTATGTATCATGAGGTAGTTATATCAAAGCAATAAGCATGATAGCTTTTTTTTTATTGTTAAAGAACAGCATTTCTTTGTTATTCTGAATCATCACACATATTCCAAGCAAAAATACTTTCTTGCTCACTACCTCCAAAATGTTGTTTTGACAGCCTTGCAGATATCCCACATTTATTATTTCAGCTTATTTCAACTTAATTTATTATTTCCCAATTTATTCTAATAACTCAGTTTATTATTTCAACTTTACTGGATGAAGAACTAATCATCTAAATTAGTTACTCAAGAAAAACCTTTTCCTCCCATTTGCAACTTGCATGCATTTCTGAATTCCATAGGAGCATATGCTGCAGTCCTACATAATAGTGGCATTTCAGTTTTTCACAGGACCTGTTTCAGAAAAGGACATGCATAGCTGTAGAAATAACTGGATTTTTGACAACTGCTTTAAGTTCAGCCTGGTATTATATCCTTTGCCAAGCTGGGGGTTAGCAGGATGGATCTGTTATTTATTTCCCTACACTCACTGTATCCTTGCTTTAATAGTTTTAGAATGGATAATTTAGTGTTCTTTGGTAGAAATAAAAATGCAGAGACTACTTGGAAGCTGCCAGTGCACACCATCGTAACATCCTATTGCATATTCACTCTTTCAATGCTTGCTCTTGCTAAATTGCCCTGGCTTCTGGCTTTTTTTCCAGGTGCAGTTCAAGCTGCTATTGACCAAAAAAACCTCTTAGCAGTTTGGTTTCTGGGAATTTGCTATTAAAAAAATCTAAAAAAAATTAAATTCTTAAATGAGAAGATCTTGAACGGACTGTCAATTTATGACCTGCTTCCCCTGAGCACTTACTTGGAATGTCGGATTTGTCATTTGTTTGTCAGGCTTTCACACAGCTGCGGACTAAAGAAGAGAAGTTTTACATCTCACTGGATAGAAAGGATAGGTGATCTAATGTTTTGAATGCATTTTTAGTTGTTCCTACATACTTTCATATCATAGGATGAAAAACCATTATGTAGTAAAACGCAGGAGTTAAATGAAACAATGAACCAGCAAATATAAGTGAGAGCATGTCTGAAACATATCCAGGATAAATGAATGTTTTATTTGCAAGAAAAAAACTGGGATGAGTGCACACACAGAAGGATATAGTAATCTATATTTATTGTCAGCATATTTGAAGTGTGGGAGAAATACCACTGGGATCTTTTGGTCTGCTGAAAAGGATTAAGGGGTACTTCATTTGTGTATTTTGGATAGCCCATGGTAATGGTGAGAATGGTGGTAAAAGAAAACAGCAAGGCAGCACTGTCAATATGACAGAGGAAAGGGTTCACATTACTAAGAAATGACTGGAGAATAATAGAAGTCTGCTCAAGAGCTTTCTGAGTCAAAATCTAAAATGCTGGTTTTTAAATCTCTTCTTAGAAAACTTCATTGCACTCGGAACTACATCCATCTGAACCTGTTCCTCTCTTTCATTCTGAGAGCAATCTCTGTTTTAGTCAAGGATGATATTCTCTATTCCAGCTCCAACACAGCTCACTGTCCAGAGGATCAAACCTCATGGGTAATAAACCTCATTTGTTACCTGGTACAATACTGTTGTGTCACTGATTTTTTTCTCCCTGTTCCTTTTAAATATTTGGGAATACTTATCTGGTAGTGTAGACAATTCTATAGAGAATATAATGACTAGCAAAATGGTCTGTTAGAAGTAGCCAGAGAAAGGGGGCTAAAACACAAGTAAGAGAAGTTACTTGCAAACATGCAAGTCCATGAAGGGACAGCATGACATCTGCCAAAACAAATCATTACCTGTTATAGCTCAGAATAAAGATGGACACTGCATCAGCTGGGAGAGTTTAAGACAAACAGGAGTGCCATCAGCTGGAAATGGTTAAAGGCAGTTTTGTCTGGAAATGTTGCAGCAGCTCTGTTAGCGGTCAGGGAATTGGACAGGTGTCAATAGGGGAAGCAAAATGAGACAGGGAATTAAATATTTATAGGAGTTGTCTTTATTAACTTGTCTATACTGTCTGGCTATGACAGAAGTGTTGTCATCTGCATTCTTGGCAATCTACTGCATTTTCATGCGCAGGGTTTAGAAAAATATTAAGTATTGCTGTTAAAAGACTGATCACTGTATGATATTCTGCATTTTCTGCCTCCATTGTTTCAGTGGAAAGTGCTGTGAAGAATCTTACAAATATTGCTGAATACCTTCTGAATTTAATTTACTGCAATTTAAGCTTGTGAGAAAAACATGAAAGGTAGATATTTCTATATCAATGAAACCATATTGTCCCAAATTATAAAGTTCTTAGCAGTGACTATCAAGCCGTATGTATGAATCTGTAGTCTGGGGTATTTCTAATGAAGACAAATAGGCTCTGAGTTAGTAGACCCAAGGTAAGCAAAGTAGTTAAGTAGGTAAACTGCCAAGGGTAATCAAAAGTTCTTAGGTCTGTGAAAGATTAGCCAATGGACTCTCAAAAAGGAAGATATTTTGATGTGGGATTCTGGCATGTAAATTGAGAATGTAATATGGAGGAGTATTAGAATTTAAAAGAGGTTACAAAAATTTTAGACTTTGGCTCCTAATCTGGTTGTAAGTAATAAAAGCAAATTTCAACTTGCATTTTGAAATATTTAATTTTTTCCTTGTTGAATATTCTGGCCCATTAAAGTCTGCAATGGATATCCCTTCAATTGTTACAGAATCCAGAGGTAAGATTAGTCTTACAGACTGAGATGACTGTTTCTCTGAGCTTGTCTTTCTCACTGGACAGTTTATCTCATCTGTTTTATGACTTTCTCTGGATATACCTGTCTCTCTTTGTAAACTGATCAGGAGCTAGTTAGCTAATTACTTTTGTAGGCAGCTAAAATTGCGCAGCTAAAATTAATCCAAACCTTTGGGCTCTTACTTAGTTGGTGATATAGGCATCTACACAGGCATACATATAGGCATGTGTTTGACTTGAGATGCACTGAGATATCTGAGACACCTGAAGAGTCTGATGGATACAAAGAAGTATCTCAAGGATGCCTGTGCCCTTCTGGCTTAGGAGCGTGTGACTGGCGTGCTTGAGGGCACCTCATTTTGTAATAGACACCTATATTTAGAGAGAGGAATCAATCCCTAAAAGAGTAAGCTACCCACTTAGGTATTTGTCGTGCTTGGAATTTTAATGGAAACAGTGGAGGCATGAAGGGGATTTAAAATGGGGAAGGGAGCAAAGCAGGCAGAAACTACAAGTTTTATTTAGTCCACATTGTTTAGTCTGTTACATTCACCATATCACCACATTTCACAGCTTAGTCTCAGCAGAAACATTGCGTTCAATTCTCACATCTCAGAGTCTGCTAGAAAGTACAAAGTAACAGCAGCCAGCACTGTGGAACATCATCAGCACAGACATCTGAAAATCAATTCTGAAGAGCAATACACAGGCTATAAGTATATTGGGACCTCATTTTCTGATATATGCTTTTGTGTTTTGTTAATTAAGAAACATTAAAGCATTTTCTAAAGGGAAAACATAATTTTTTTAAGTCCATTCAACTTTTTTTCTAAGTCTATATATTCATCATGTAAAATTATATTTTTCACTCAATTTCCCATTTAGCCTTAAAAAATTCATAAAGCAGTTTCTTTGTTAAGTTTTACCATATTTGGAAGCTGGCTGGGATTTTAATATATTTGTTAGCCACTTAGCAGGTGATCATTTAATATAATAGCTGTTCATTAACTATTGCATTTACTGATAACTGTCACCTTTTACAATATTTCTGCTATGAAGTTTTCAAAATTTCTGAGTGAATTTGATATGAGTCATCGAAATTTTTTTTCTTATTCATTTCTTTTTTATAAATACAGTCACATTTACAACTCTCAATTTGTTTGACTGAGCAAAAATATTTCTACTGGACTTGGGTTACTAGGATGACATGGCAACTTAAGATCTATAGGCATCTATAATAGAATAACACAGCATCTTACCTGCAACAACTTTGATCCTTATTTTCTTATTGCAGGTGGGCTGCAAGGCTATTTTGGTGTTTTTTCAGTATGGTGTTATGGCAAACTTTTACTGGCTCTTAGTTGAAGGACTTTACCTTCACATCCTCCTTGTGCTGATATTCTCCCCCAACAGACATTTCACAATCTACTTGCTGATCGGATGGGGTAAGAACTGAACTGTCTTCCAATTGGATTCTTTCCTCTGTATGAATACGTTAGTCAGGTTCAGTATTTCATACCAAGGTAATCTAAGTAATACCAATTCTGTTGGATGACTCATCAGATTCATTAGTTATTCAGTTCAGCTCCAGCATAGTTTACAGCCATTGTACCATGGGAGAGAGGGCACAAAACGGCTGAAGCATAACTGCTAGCTTCCTCTTTGGCATGGCTCTGACCTCTGCCAATGAGCATGATGATTAGGGCTTGTTCAGGGCATAGGATAGTGCAAGGACTGCCACTTCAAAACATACTTCTCAGGCTATCCTACTTTGGTAGGAAGTAGAAAGTTTAGCTGCACAGACACAGGCTATGCTATGATATTTGCCTTTTGAAAAGCCCGGTAGTATTGTCCGAGTGGTTTTAAATAAATGTATTCTTTTCATTTCCAGAAAGAGAAATGATATTTATGTGGAACACTTTAAAGTTTCCAGTAATAGGTGGTCATAAAAACACTTAGGTATCTCTGGGAAATGGGAATAAACTAGTGTATGGAAATTGTTCCTTATGAGATGATTTACATTTTGGGTTTGTGCTGTAGTCCTTGGAAGTGTGTTGCGAATGTATAATTTGTATCTATTTCTCTGAAGGTCATTCTGACAGCCTGAAAGACACCTAAGAAAGGCATGTTCTTTGTGTATTAGTCATTATGGCTGCATTTTTGTAAGATAGAAACTTACAGTCTTTGTAATGCATTGCTTACATCACGTAGCATCGGATGGGCTTCTCCTTCCATTCACTAAACTGTTTACTGATGTATATTTGGGGAATAATTGGTTACTAGTTGGCTGATCTGGTTTTGGGGTTTTTTTGTTTGTTTTGTTGATTTTCTGGACTTATATTTTTGTGATCCCCCTCTAAACCTCATTGGAATTTTCCAGGAATTCCTACCATATTCATTATTACGTGGACAGTGACACGAATTATTTTAGAGGACACTGGGTAAGTTATGGGGTAAAGAAAGCTTAAAGCCTCCAACTGCACCAATACAACCCTTGTCTTGGGTGTGGTGGAGTTTACTCAAAGATAGTTTGCTGTTCTGAAGGGGATGAGCACAGAAATGGCAATAAAGGGACAAGTGTTTAGGAGCTCTTCAGCATTTTGTTTATGCTTGCTGTTTATTTGAAAAACTCTAGGGGCAGGAGAGGGGAAAGATAGGTTATGACTAATGTAGCCTCTTCAGGCCCACATTTAAAGCTATCTGCTTTGGAAGTCATAATAATACTTAAAATGGCAGTTGGGTCTTTGGGTTCAGTGCTGTAATACAGTGCAGTAAGGTGCAGGGCATTCTTACTTTCTAACTAGCAACTCAAAAGTTTGACATCCGGATAACTTAGTGTATATCTAAACTACATTCCCTGAAGTGAAGCAGTGTGATGTAAACATGTGTAAGATGCACATAGTCAGGTAAAACCATGACTAACTAGAGGTAGGCATGGCTTCTGGCATGGAAAGGGGAACTGAGATGAGAATTCTGTAGGAAGAAGAGACTTGCTGCTCCTGCTGGCCCTGAGGCATGGGACAGCATTCCTAGCTGGTGGGACAAATAATTTTCACCCTCGTTTTTTCAACCTGCCTAATGTTTTTCAACTGATTCTGTAAATAAAGTGAAGAGTCATGTCCTATATAATCTCTAAGTTTTCTTTGCAAGAACTTTATCATGTAAACTGAAGACTAACTCCTTTTTCCTTTGTCAGTATGATCACAGTTAGAGGAACTCTGAAGGATATTGCACTTGCTTAAGATTAGTCTTTCAAACCAACTTAATCTGAGAGTATTTGGATGAAAAGTGCTGATCCTGAAGTGAAAATTAAATTTTCCATTTTTTTAGACAAACTTTCAGGTTCAGTCTCTCATTTTATTAAACCAGCTCCAGCCATCTTTAACCTAAATATCCCACCAGGAATTATGTCATTTCAATTGTATTTATGCGTCAGTTGATTTAGATCTTCCTACTAGCCAGAGGCTGGTATTAAGCGTTTTTTGGAAAAGTGTCCTTCCACACAGTGAAACTGAGCTTGGTTTCCCTAAAGGCCAGTGTACTCCATGATTTTTAATGGTACAGTCTAGTGTGCCTGGTGTTTTAGCTAATTAGAATATGCATATAAAAAACAGGGAAATAAAACCAGAAAAAGATGGAATGCCAAATTCTAGGCTAGAACAAGCATTATTTTAGTGTGTTTTGACTTGCATATAAGAAATTCTTCTCCTTACAGGTCTTGCTTGCCAGATGGTATTAATGTCAACATCATTTCCCTTCTTTCTTTTTTATAGTTGCTGGGATACAAATGAGCATGGTGGTCCCTGGTGGGTTATACGAATACCAATTTTAATTTCTATTATAGTAAGTAAACTTTGAAGCATGAATTATAGATCAGTTCAGCTTTGTGCAGTGCATATAGCCATTACTCTTCACTGCTAGCTACAGATGGGCAAGAATTCTGTTTTAATGAAAAGATATTGTGCTGTATGAGAGATGTTAAACAGATGCCAAGGCCATTAAAATTTGTTGCCTTCAGAATTTATCTGCCTCCAATTAAATGAGCAGTTGCTTTTATTTGTATGTTGTTCTTTCCTTAACATCTCTCTTATTTATGAGCTGGGGGGGAAAGCAAAAATCTAATTATACTTCAGTGAATTGCAGATTTGATTTTGTGTGTAGACAGTCCTGCAATTGAGAATCAGATATTATTGTAGCCATAAAAAAAGCTATGCCTGTGTATATCTTCCTTTAATTGGTAGCCTACTGAAATATATATTTAACATGAAGTATCTGCAAAAGAATACAATTTGAGAATGCTTCTTGGGGCTTTTCTTATGTGGCTGTCATTACAATTACTGGAGTAGCAAAATAAAATTTCTATTCACTGTGATGAGTGCTTAATTTACTTTGGGCGTAATATACTCTGGTCATATACCCATTTCTGAAAACAGTCACAGTGCAAATTAATATATTTCAGATATACATGCTTCATTTTTAACATTTTAGTCAGAAAAAATAGGGCAGTATTAGATTACACAGGATTTCAAGAGTCCATATGATGCTTGGGCTTGCATTTCAATCTGTGCCAGCTGAAAATCATTTTGAGAGAACTTCTTATCACCTTCATCAGAGTGAATTCTACAGTGTTTAAAGAGAAAGCAGAATAGGCATATGTGTGAGATGACATAAGGTAAGGACTCACGGAAAAGACACTTTATGATATGAAGAAATGGGCATGCAACAGAAATACACCATGAAGAGAAGAAGTGTACCTCAAAGGAGATGGAGAACGGGGTATAGACTAGAGTGAAGAATATGTGCTGAAAGATGAAAGTAAAACAAGCTACCTGATGTTTACACAAAGATGAAAAGTCTGTTCTCTGGATGTTCAGTTTAAACAGCTACCTAGTAGACAGCTGAGACCTCATGTGCCAGAAAGCAGTGCTTCTCCAAAGTCCTAGAAGTTATCAGAAGTTTTCCAACTGCTTATTGACAGACTTGAATTGCGGCTGGATCTTAGCAAAGACCGGGAAATGAGTTTTGAGCTCAGAAAATGGAATACTGGTCAGTCAGCAAAAGTCCACTATATCATAAACATATTTTGCAAATGATCTTTTTTGAGTTGCTGGGTGAACATGTTTAGCATCTGCTGTCTCCTTGCAGATATGTTTCTTCTCTTAAACAGCATGTTTTAGGGTTGAGAACAAGTAAGGATCGCCAAGTGATTATGCTGTGTGTAGTGTGTGAAGCCACTTCCTTCTCTGATTAGATGATTTTGCAGCTGCTTGATCAACTACAATTTGCATTTGGGAAGTTAAGCTGTGAAAGGGAGTTATAAAAGCAGTGATACTCACCCTTTTAAGTAATGTGCCTTGTTGGAGCATCAAACTACAACCAGCACATTCACTGTGGCAACTTTGCAGGGTATGTGTTCATAGAGCAAGAGGAGCTAATGAAATGTCATGTAAAATTGGGTGAAAAACATAGCATTAATTGGAACATAATTTTCAATATACATACACCATGATAAGCTTCAACATTTCCTGTTACCTTCTAGGAAAAAAAGAAGTTGAAGATTCAAATCTTTGAGTAATGAGACCAGTGCTACCTACCATTCAACAGAGAATAGAACATTGCAAGTTCTTTGGATAGGTGTTGTGAGAGTCATGATTTTTCTCAATAAAAGTATGATGTAGCTACCTCATAATCATTCACTGATGACAGTGCCTTCAGTCTGCTTGACAATGTAGGAAGACTGGAAGATTCAAAGAGAATGGTGAGAAGGGTGACCAGCAATGACAAATGGCTTCAGCAGTTGGAAGGACATCTCTGTAAGTAGTCAATGGGGTGAACACAGCAAAACACTGAAAGAATCTGAATTTCAGGAAAATGAAGGAGAGCAGAACAACTAAGCTGAGAACTCTTACCGACAGTCTTACGTAATGGCATGAAAGCAAGCTTTGGGTGTGGCTGATACTGAAAATCTTTAAGACGAGGAAGAAGAGTGAAGAAAAGAAGAGTAAAATAGAGCCTGATTGCAAGGATGATGCCATGAATATACTTCTGAAAAACAGAGGAAATCAAGCAAAGGTTTTTAAGGAACAGTGGTTTAACCACATCAGGTTTAACCGGAAGTCTGCTTAGTCTTCATGCCATATTCACTCTCTTCAATCGATTTCTGTGTAACTCTAAAATTTTCACTGCTTAGAAGAACACACTTCCTGTAAGGTTATTACTCGACAGTAAACAGCGTTGTGAGAGCAAGTTCTGATGTGACTTTTCAGAGTTTTCAGTTCACATTTCATAGAATGATAGAATAATAGAATGGTTTAGGTTGGAAGGGACTCTAAAGTTCATTCAGTTCCAATTCCCCTGCCACTGGTTGGACGCCTCCCACTAGACCAGGTTTCTCAAAACCCCATCCAACCTGGCCTTGAACACTGGCAGACAGAAAATATTAAATGTCAAGGTGGGAAGCAATAGAATATCAACACTGTGTACAGGACTCACATTTTCCTTTGGGCTCCTAGTCGTGAATCCTTATAAGAATTTAGGACAATGCTTGATTGTGCTAAATCACATCCAGTGTCTCCTCTTGTTAGGAAACCTGCCTTCAGCTGAGATTTTGGAAGGAGGGCAATTCTGACAACTAGGGCTTTCAAAGGCTTTTGCAAGCCAGACTAGAAATGGTGGCTGTGCATAGGTGCACCAAATGTAGCAAACCTAGCAAGGCAAAAAACAGACAATAGATTTGATAGTGTAGGACTTGATGTGTTCTGGCAGGAGGCACACAACACCCACTGCTGAGTTGACATGTCTGCCGTGATAGGCATTTCTTTTTGCTGCACATTGAGTGAGGAAGTAAGAAATCACCATTATGTTTGTTTTCTTTGCAGGTGAATTTTATACTTTTCATTAGTATTATAAGAATATTACTGCAGAAGTTACGATCTCCAGATGTTGGAGGAAATGACCAGTCACAGTACAAGTGAGTCATATTTTCAGATATTATATGCAGAACCAAAATAATATCTGTAAGATTTCCTCTGTTGAAACCTACTACCAACAATTGCTGTGATACTGTAATTACATTTAATTCAGAAATACTTTCAGATGTGGTTTAATAAAGATCTTGTCACTATGCTGAAATAGAGATTTACATAATTTTGTGAAACATTAAATTCAGTGAAAAAGAGGCAGTTTCACGAAGACCAACAAGGCACTCCTGAATTTGAGTTTAATCAATGAACGATATGCTGATGCAAAAAATACGGAGTAATATCTTTCTTTTAATATGTAAATATGTCAGTTCAACATAACAAAAGTTTCAAGATCTAAACCTCTTTGCTTTAACCTCCTAAAAGCATTATTTTTTTAACTTTTCACTTCTAAAATACTTTTGTCGTAATATTTACATACATTTTAAGAGCTAGAAATGAGATATGTTGTTTCCAAACAGTAAAAAATAAAATACAATCTTTTATATTGATTTAAAATAACATCTTTATTTTTCTGGAGGAAAGCAAGGACTTCTGATATTTTACAACTTCTTTTCTGTTTAGGCTTTCTCCTTTTGTGTTTTGGTTTGAACATCAAATCTTAACATTGTTTCCACAGCTTTAAAACCAAGGAATGGGGGGCAATTTAAATATATTGCTAAAATTGGAATGGTTCTTTATTATATTTCTGTATCATTTATTATTGTTTATTATAATAGCTGCTGGATATTGTAATTCCAAATCAGGTCTCTGTTATATTAGGTCCTATTTTAAACCCCAGACACTGAGTTTGGCACTTTAGGATATTAATATGATATTTCAATAATAAAACCTAACATGAACACTGAAAATTCAATCCCATGCAAGTGGCATTTGAAAATGTGCTCCTGGATAACATCTTTTCTTCATTTAAAAAGTACTGAATTCCTGTCCTAAAAGCAGACAAAACATGGTGTGCTAAAGTATATCTTCAAATCCAAAAGAATTATGACTTTGCGTTTTGTAAATGACTTGACACATTTGATGGCAAAAATGAAAAATTCTGAAGTGCCATGAAAACGGTGACTTGACTAGATTGACATGAGGCTTTGCTTCATAGAGCTGCATGGGTCCTTTTTGTCTGTTTGCTACTTGAATTAACTAAACACATGGAAGACCCAAATCAACCTAGGTGAAATTATGCAGTTGCCACTTTTTTATTTAGCACAATGACTGACCTATGGGCAGGACATCCCCTCAAATTCTTGTTATAGGAGCATTCCTGTTTCCATCAGGTGTTTATGTAGTTTATGAAAACAAGGCATTCCTTCCTATCAGTCCCGTAATTTTCCACAGTTTACTGTAACACTTCATAGTATAAATTGTTCATTAACAGCAACCTTGTCCTTCTTTATTCAGCCCTGTGAGTATTTTGCTTTTAGCATTTGATTGCCTGATTAAGTTTGGATTGGATGGTCTTTCGCTGATACCCATGGAAACAGTAGATTAACCTCAAGAAATACTGCATTTACAGAGGAAATTAAAGGTCTGAAGGCTCCTTTTTCAAAATGCAAATGCTTTTTGTGAAATACAGAGAAGAACAAGGCTAATTTTTATGTCCCTTTCCTTCACTAAAATGGAAGCGCAGTATAGAGCAAGTGACATCAGCTAGGCAAAAATTATTAAACCAAGAACTGAAAGTGCAATGTGAGTCTAAAATGAATATGCATGCAAATCTCCATTTTTCTTCCCTTTTTCCACTTGCTTGCACATGGTTCCATCCTTTCTGTTGCTCAGTTTACTTTTGCAATGGCTAAGGTTAAGTTCAAATTTAAATTCAGTTTTCCATTTCATTTGGGAAACCAGGAAATTTGCTGCCATCCTTATCTCATCCAGTTGTTAATGAATTTCTTATGCTAAGGAAATCCTATTTGATCTGCTTACTGATAACACCTTTAGATGTGAGGGTTTTACTATTCTTGAGAAACTTTGCTGTCAGAATGTATTATTTCCACAAAACCAGATGCAGCCTGTGGGACATTATGAAGAAAGGAAGGCCATGAAAACTGACACAGAAAAAGTAAAACTGCTTGAAATGCCTTTATTTTCTGTTAAAATAGGTGAATTCACAGCAGCATCCTTTCATTGTTGAATCAAGTTATATTCATCAAGACAGTAACGAATTAGGGGACTCAACATTATAATTTCTTGAATTTTATCTGATACCAGACAGCCATAATCATGCATGACTGGCCCTGTATAATATATAAAACTGATGTTGTTAGACTGAAATAAGTGACAGATGAAGGATAATTCGCAATTCATCATTTCAGTGATTTCACAGGCAGTTTGTCAGACCTGCTCTGCTTAATAATTTAAAGTTCTCCTTCCTTAACTTCAGTAGTGTCTTGTGCTAGAATGCATTATGTAACTGACATTAAAAATTAGTTAATGGTATATGCCCAATACAGTCACCAGAGTTACACAATTTTAGCATTTGAGGGTAAATCTGAAATTGCTTATGAAAATCTCACAGTTAAGATTATTCTGGATTACATTTCCTAGGTACTGTTTGCATACCGTATGTGTGCAGTTTACAAACTAACCATTCAGATGCACATTTGAAGGAAATTAACATCAGTTAGTTTCAAAAGAGAGATTTTTCTTTATGTACAAGAGGATTTGTCAGCATGACTTTGCAGGAAGGTATTATTCCTTTCCACCCTATGCCCTTTATGCGAGGTAAAAAGTACCTTGAGATATCTGCTTATGTCACTTTGTTGAATAAAGCAGTGGAATAATGTAGTAAAACCCAAACACCAAAAACCAGGCTATGAAATCAGGCTGCCAACCGGATGTCTGTCAGAGAGACAGAAGAGAGAGTGTGTCCTAGACCCTGCTGCTGTGCAGAGGGCACCCAAAAAAGGGTGGTTTTGGATTAGAGAGGCCCTGCAGCCTTTTACTGGCTTTTGGAAGAGTACAAGTTTGCAACATCAAGAATAATATGAAATAGCACACATTAATTTATGAGTTTACAATGAGACTAATTGCATAGCAAGCCTGAAAGGAAAACAGATTGCATTAAATGGCTCTTACTAAGACTGTTTATAAATCTGGAGTTATGTGAGGTTTATGTAAACAACATTGCATCAGGTTCTTTTGGTAGTAAAGCAAGAGCTTATCATTAAACTCCAGCTTTTTCTCTTTCATTTACCCAGGAGACTTGCAAAATCCACGTTGCTGCTTATTCCATTATTTGGAGTTCACTACACAGTGTTTGCTCTATTTCCTGACCGCAGTTCCAATTATTATAAAATAATCTTTGAGTTGTGTTTGGGATCTTTTCAGGTAAATTTTAAACCTTTTATTCAAAAGAGGTTTGATTGACCTATGTTGGTACTTCCTACTAACTGAGGAATATTGTCTCTTTCCAGGGGTTGATTGTTGCAGTCCTGTATTGTTTTTTGAACAGTGAAGTAAGTCTCATTTTTCCTCCTGAGGATGTTAAATATCACTTTCAGTAAATGTATGAATGCCCTATAATTCTAATCTGATACATAAAGCTGGCTTAGATATTTGCATTCCTATTTATATAATATATATGTGGCAGTTTCTGCACAACAGGACAAATTAGTGAATTAGGGTGAAAAGTTAGAGCTGTTTGAAATCTACTTCCTTTCAAACCAAGTAAGTGCATCTCCTGTTATTTAGCATGATCTAATTCTAGCTCTCTTACAAGCAATGCGGGTTGCGCAAATGAGGCACAACAAGCCTAGAAATTTATCCAGAACATGAAGCACCATTTAGTAAGTATTTAGGGGTAATCCTCTGATGGAATCTAGCCCCCAGAGTGGCAGCAGATTTTCAGAAGTGCTTAGCATGTAGCAGCTTTCTTAATATCAACTGAGGAGGATACAAAGAATTCCTTTTGATTTCAGACAAGTTTCAAAGTAGAATATACCTTAAACAGTATGCCGTGTCTCATGGGAGGCATTTGCCTGAAGAAGATGCTTTGCATCGAGATACCCTTGCACAGCAAATTGACATTCAGCTCTCCTGAGTGCTATTCTGGTCTTTGAAATTTATGACATGCCTGATTTGGGGCTAATCATTTGATTCTATGCTTTAAGTATATATGATTAATAGCTAGATACCAAAAGCTAATGTTGCAGCACAAGTGATATAAAATGGATCATGAGAGTGGCCTTGGGGCATCTCCTCACAGACAGCGTAGACACAGTCTTTGCTTCAGTTTTGTAATCTTCATAAAAACTTATCTGACACTCTAGAGGGAAGGGATGCCGTCCATAGCGGCATTGACAGGCTTAAGGAGCGAGCCCCTGTGAACATCATGAAGTTAAAACAAGGCCAAGTGCAAGGTCCCATACCTGGGTTGGGGCAGTCCCCAGTATCAGTATAGACTGGAGGATGAATGGATTGAGAGCAGCCCTGCAGAGGAGAATTTGGGGATACTGGGGGATGAAAAATGGGACATGAGCCAGCACTGTATGCTTGCAGCTGAGAAAGGCAGTTGTATCCTGTGTCAAAAGAAGTGTCTCAAGGAGGGTGAGAGAGGTGCTTGCCCTCAGTATGAGAATGACACAGACTGTCAGAGTGAGTCCAAAGGAGGGCCACAAAAATTATCAGAAGGCTGGAACACCTCTCCTATGAAGAAAGGCTGAGAGAGTTGGGCTTATCTAGCCTGAAGAAGAGAATGCTCTCAAGAGACCTTATTGCAGCCTTTCAGTATAAAATGGGGGCATTATAAGAAAGATGAAGAAAGACTTCTTAGTAGGGCATGTAGTGACAGGACAAGGGGAAATGGTTTAAAAATGAAAGGGGGTATATTTAGATTAGATACTAAGAAGAAATTCTTCACTGTGAAGGTGGTGAGACACTGGAGCAGGTTGCCCAGAGAAGCTTTGGATGCCCTATCCCTGGCAGTGTTCAAAGCCATGTTGGATGGGGCTTTGATTAACCTGATCTAGTGGAAGGTGTCTCTGCCCATGGCAGTGGGGCTGGGACTAGGTGATCCTCAAAAGTCCCAACCCAAACATTCCATGATTCTACTCTTAGAGGTCCCCATTTGACAGCCAGTAAACATAGAAAAGTTCCTCTAGTAAAAAACCATTTTCAGCTCATCTTGTGCATTTTCTTTTAACACAGGTGCAAGGGGAGCTGAAAAGAAAATGGCGGAGTTTGTGCTGGAAGCAGACAGCAGGCAGAGATTACAGACTCCACAGCTCCTCAATTTCTCGGAATGGATCAGAAAGCATTTCTCAGCTCCACCGGAATTCAAGGGCTCACTCATTTATGCAGACAGAGACCACCATGATATAAATAAGTTAGGTCCCCCAAAACATGAGACACTGTGGGATATATCATTCATTATGCAGTTTGATGTGATACTTCAGAAAATGTACAGTTTAGTGCTTTGCTTTTCAACATCTTGGCATGTAGGAAATTGGTTTGTGCAGCCAACCAGTTAATAACAGAGACACCTGCCTCATGGATGCTTTCTGGGTTTTTTTGAATGGTATTTGTATTAATTCTAATGTTCTCTTGCTGTTTACTAGCCATAACTGTTCAAAACCTCATTTACTATAATGGTCCCTTTACCCTTCAACATGTCTGCCAGATAGATGTATGGTATCCTGTTCAATGTAGACTACTTTGGCACATGCTGAAAAGGTTAAGATTGGAAGCAAGAAAATTTCTTACACTTTATTTATACTTAAGGAAACATTTATTTCCTTAAGGATTAGGAAATTCTTTCCCAAGTACGGAAAACAGAATAAAAATAAAGAAATGTAAGACTATAATTAACCACACTAGGTGTTTAGCGTGCTAATCCAGGAAATAATGAACACTATTTATACAGACAGAAAAAGGCAGGCTTTTCCAAAAGAAAAACCCTGTCTAACTGTGTAATGTCTTTCTACAGAGTTTGATTTCCATCCCATTGTTTCTTTCAGAAGTGCCTGGTTTTATGTTTAGATGCAGAAAGTAGGGCTACCGTTGCAGTCAGAAAAGGCTATTGTAATAGGTTTGATTAAAACATCACCATTATCCAATGGCGCTGTTGCAATGACTTGTTTTTCTCTTTAAAATCAGAGATTTGTGCTGAACTTTTATTAAGCAATTTTCCAAAGAGATGTTTATTGCTACAGCAGTCAAGCATAGGATAAACAGCTTTGGATAGCATATTACCCATTGAAAATATATTTTTATGTAATATTTTCATTTAAATATGTCTTTAGAACCACATACTTGGCAGCTAAACCAAGGAATATTGCAGTAAAGTTACAGCTCCCATTTAAGGAATAATGTAAAGTCTTTTAGCTTAATTCTATTCTGTATTTTTCTGAACTGATCTAAAATATAGCCCTTACCATGACTCCAGAAAAAAAAAATAAAAATTAGAATCCCTAAGAATTACCTTAAGAGGCATAAATAGAAGGAATTCTCAATAAGGCCAAGCCTCTTATGTAGCCACTTCGTAAAAAAACCCCAAAAGACATAAAACTGACAAACCGACAGATTCTTATAAAAATGCACAGGACATTTGCACTCTAAAAGAAATAAACCAAATGATGTTTAGTTCCCATGTCATATTTAACTATGTCCACTTTTAATAGCAAGTGGGAATAATATTTATTTGCATGAGTACCCCTGATCCGTGAAAGCAAGTGCTGTCGTACTTCTCATAACAGATTGTATGGAGCCAGCAGAGCCCATGGTCCTTGATACTGCCAGATAAAAGGAACAGCAGCAAAGGCACGCCTTGGCAGGCATGTGCATTCTTGAAATATCACCAGTACTGGGAATATTGGCAGCTGTCAAACTGTCCATGCACCTCTTGGTCTGATTTAATTTAGATATTTGTCAGTCAGACACTATTTATTTTAATGTGATTACCCTCGATTAATACAAAGTTGTGTCAGAGCAAAGTTAGAAAAGGCCCCATGGTTCACACCAGTACTACAGAATGAGTACCGTTGTAAATGTTATATGACACCAAACTTTTTGTAGTAGATAATTTGTGTTAAACAGTGATCGCTTGATGAATTGTTACTTTGCCAAATTTGGCTTTAAAGAAGCTGTTAATCACCTCTAGTCATTCAGAGTGTGTTTTGCTGTCACCTGGCAAAGTAACTATGAGATTCTGGAGTGGAGTAGGCTACCCAGTGACAGTCCCATGGGGACTAAAGATCTACAGATGCATACATGTATTTAAATATATTCCCAAAGGCTTTAGACTCAGAAACCACTGCTAAACTTTATTTTTCCTGGATCTCTGAACACTCTTATCAACAAATTTTTAACTGCATGTATATGAAGACACATCAGAGCTTTGGGGCCTGCTCCTATATCTAAATTAAAGACATCTGAGCTGCTTTGTCTGAAGCAGCGTTGGGACTGATCAGCTGCCTAAGACATACAGAATGTACATTTTCCACAGATTTCTTGGGTAGAAAGGCATGCTTGACAAGAATTCAAGCATACTCATCTTTATCTTTAAAGGAAGTTCTTTGAGTGAGCTGGCACACAAACGGAATAATAGTCTAGAAATAGCAATTTCAAGCAATCAGTTCCATCAGTCTGTCTGCATGATGCATCACCAATTGTTTATAATTCATTGTATCCTCGAGAAAACTATCTTTGTTCTAATTAGGCAAGCAGGGAGCAAATTGCATTCTAATGATTTCTGGATTATAAAACAGAAAAGCTTAAATAAGAAAATGCATCTTATGTTTCAATGAAATAGCAGTTTCTTTTAACAGGACGCAGATGCGTTTGAACTGGATTCTTCTTTTTGCATAGGGAGCAATGACATTCAAGACAATGATGTTGCATCACCATTCATTCTGAGTGATTTCTGTCAGCATTACTCGCTGCCAATGAGTGAAGGACAGAGATTACTCTCCAGTCACTAACCATGATCAAAATCTAAATATATAGTGAGTGCTGACTTAAATTTTCCTCTGCAGAGTCAATTTCTGCTAAGTGCTCAATAAGCTCAGGTGAAATTCATCTGCCCTGGTTTCAGTGTCTAAAAGCTAAATGTCTGTCTCTGAGCTAAAGACTCTTTTTCAGTGCCTTCCATAGTCATCCTAGGGACACAGGCACTAGCTGAAGATAATTTGTCCCATGTTCAGCTGGGCATCTATGGTAGGTAAGCTGAAACATCCTTTTTCTCTATACTTACTATAAAATGATCCACGGGGTGGCTGGCTAGTACATAGATTTCTTACTCTACAACTCAAATTAAGTAAGATGATTCTCTACAGAAGAGGCTGTTTGATTATCTGGCTGATATTACCCAGATACTACTTTTTGAACTAGGTAGCCTGCATTGGTCAAAACTATTCTCTGAGAAATATGCAGGGTGATTCAAAAGTGCAGGCAACGGAGGATTCATTTGGAAGGGCTTCCCTGGGGCTGACTGCCTTCTCCCACAAAACCAGTAGCCTTATGTTTCATTTTGATTTGTCTGGCTTCAGCTTCCAACAATTGTTTCTTGGTTTGGGTTAGGTGTTTTGCTTTTTGTCTTTTGCAGAGGGGCCATATGGTAAACCAAAGTGCTTTAGACTACCAAAAATTTTCTTAATATGGAGTCTTTTTGAAAATTACTCTTTAAATCATGTCTTGATATCCTCTCTGAGAACCTAATGACCAATACTTCAAATTCTGACAGCAAGGCATTTTCTCAGATATTCTTCTTGATTCTCTTCTGTGGCCATTCTACTCATAATACCTTCAACCAAAAGATGCAAAGAAATGCACACACCACTGACCATATTTCTTACTCCCATTTGCAGCTCAGCTAGTCTTACTTTTGAAGTCTTGGACTTCACGTAGTCCTTTTGACTGACCAGGAACTTGCTAGTGTCATGTAATGGGATTATTGCTAACATGATTTTTGCCATATAAACTTATAACTTTCTATAACATGTTGGCCTTGGTGTCTGGGTCAGGTACATTAATGTGCTTTGCAAAACAACCTTAGGAATATGGAGAGTGCCCTTTTAGCCAGAGTGCTGGCTTTCATGAAAGTTTAAGAATTTGACAGGTATGTAAGTGTGAACTCCATGCAGTCTATCCTGGAGTGCTTGAGATTCCAACAGTTGCACCTGAACAACATGGTCCTGCAGGTACCCAGCTGAGGAACTACCCAGTTTAAGCATATGTTGAAACTGTACTGTAGCAGTGGTAACTAATTGGAGGCAAAAGGCATTACAAAAAGCCTTCTCCAGTCATGTTGGAGGCAGCCTGCTTCACTCTGTAGCATCTACTTCATGTCCTGATTCACCCCAGACAGGCTTCCCTTTGCCTTTGACATGACGAAGGAGAAAGCAGCAGGCACAGACCCTCAGCAAACCAGAGAATCTGTCTGGAACAGCTTTATGAAATAAGCCATTGCCAAGCCAATGTCTCACACTGCATGTGTAAGGACTGATGACTCACTTGTGTTATTTGTCTCCTATTTTGTGAGACCTAAAATCATCCTCTGTTGACTGTGAATTTGTCTATTTCAGCAAAGCAATTGTGAACAAATTCTAAATTCACGTAATACAGATTTTTTTCAGACATCTCTAATGAAGAATCAAGCATTAAATATGACTAAGAAAAAGGAAGAACCTACAAGTAACCTGCAGAGTATGCTGCTATGTATATAAGGGGTATTGTCCAAGCAATTACTGTCTGTGCATAGTGATACAGGAAATACTTTAACTAACATAAGTACCTTCACGTTACCATGAGTGCCTATATAAGCTGCTGGTTGTCAGTACAGCCCTGACGTAACCAAATAGCAGAAGTTAGCATGCAGTGATATTCTGTTGATGAAAAAAAAAAAAGACAAAAAGGTGTTTGAACACCTTTGAACAGAATGTTACAGAGTACAACAGGATAACAGTTAAAAGCAGGTTTTCTTGATATCGTTTAACCACCTTGTGTTGAACCTGGTTCCACCCAATAACAGTAGGTAGTTAAATCTAAGTCAGCAACATTTCCATTGTCAGCTAAACCAGTGATTAAAATGTCCCAACCCCTTTTATTTCCCAGAGCAGTCTAGTAAGTTTATGATAACCTGCAGCTTTTTTTTTCCTGGCACATTAGTATTGCTTTGAAATGCTTTTTTCATCTTCGTCAATAACTTTTTATCCGTCCAATATGATAAAACTTAAAGAATATGTAAATAAATGTGATTATTTTTTATAACATGTACAGACCCTGATGTTGTATAGATTATTGTGTGTAAATAGATTTCCTCTCATACTGTAATTTTGTATACTTCTGGTTTTGCTCTTTTATTCTTTTCTGGTTTCAGTTTTTAATGTCACATGCTTAACAGCCTTCTCTGAGATATGTTATATATAAAGCTGTGAACAAATAAGTGTTTACATCTTTATGTTGTTAGTCATAATAGTAGCTAAAAACACCCATAATGGACTGAAGAGGAATCAAACAATAAAAAATTTAAAAGTTTTGCACAGAAATTCTGTTACTTATGTTTCCAACGCTGAGGCTGCTCCTGTTGTGGGCATGGGCCCAGGGGAGAGACACACCAAGTCGAGACTGGCAGTAGTGGGCTGCTGGGGGGGGCCAGGGGAGGAAGAAGCGGCACCTGATGGGGCAGCATATCTCCCTGGCAGCAATACCACACAGGGGTAAACAATGGAGAGCTGTTTTGTTGTCCGTCGTGTCCCCTGCTGTATGTATCTCTATGCATCACAGAACCTACATCACCAACAGAGGTCTTCTGATCCTCTGAGAAAACTAAGCTCTCATCCTCTCCCACCTTATGTGTGTGCCTGTATGAGTTCTGCCTATCAGACTGAATTCTTTTGCAATCAATTCAATAACTGCAAAGCACATCAGTGTCCTCACCCATAGGCATATCATCCCTCCTGACTGCTAATTGGGTAGCCCCACAACCAGATTACCTTCATGTCTGCAGGTGAGTTGCTTTAGGGCTGATGATCCCTAAAAAAATAGATCCCTTACAAAAATCCTGGATAATGTTAACACTATCAATGTGACAAACTACTGTAGGTAGAGTAAGGGATGACCACAGACTAAAAGCATAAATCAGTGTATTGGTGAGGGGAGACAGTGAGGGAGCCTGTACTCAGCAAACACTTCTATTGCAACTTCTGCATGGTTATACTCAGCAGTATCAGTTGCAGGAGTCTCTCAGCTCTGTGCTTGTAGCTACTGGCCTGCAGCCAGGCTTGAATTGCTGCACGATCTCTGATTGTACCAAGAGGCTTCTTACTGGGACATTTGAAAATGTAAAGAAGTATGGTACCTGGGATGGTGAAAGAGACAGAAAGCCTGACTGCCTTCTCCTCCTCTCTGTCAGAGAGCTGATCCAAAGAACTGCACCAGACAGCAGAAGAAAAGGTATTGCAAACTGTGTAAGTTTGTGTATGGGTTGTAGAACAAGGTTGCTTTTATAGGCCATTTTATTTTCCCCTGCCACTGCAGAAGCCAAATCCCAATCTAGCTCCCAACTCCAGTTCCATTTGCTTGTAGTGAGGCTGAGATCAGCCTTTAGGTGACAGTGACAATCTAAAATGGGATTTACACAGACCACAGGGAGGAACTAGGTGGGCCTGCATTCAGAAAAACCCTCAATCCGCACCACAAGCTGTAGTGTGCTGTAGAAAGGCAGAGTCTGGGTGTAGCTGTCCTGCAGTGCTGCATTGTCAGTGGAGTTTGGGGGTGGCTTTTACTGCAGCTTCTCCATAGCGGGAAAGAAGTCATTCCACTTTACAATGAGATTGCAAAGGATTGCCAAGGAATCCTGGACACCGCAATGGTACTGAGTTAATACAAGGTTCCAAATAATCAGACCCTGCATGTCCAACTGAATAAACTAAAATGTTTTCTTTAATTTCTATTTTTTTATAATAGGCTGTATTTTAATACCTTTGTATTAACACCATAGGCTGGGATATATTGTGAGCTAGCTGACATGTAATTTAGGTTGAACTATTGTATCAAGCCATTTAATAAGTAAGTATATGTTGTATCAAACTAGATACAGATTTTTCACATAGGAAAAATATATATTTTTCTAGTAATCCTATAGAATGTAGTCAGTGCCCTAGGATATTCAGTATTGGATTTGGAAGACAAAAGAAATGAAAATGAAGAGCTGTGCTTTATATTGAAGGCCTTTTTTCTGAGCTGATGCCTTTGTAATTGAGACTGCTTCTTGACACAATCCTGTTAAGCTGTGAAATTCTCTGTTCAGAAAGGCTCTTTTTAGTAATAGCCCTCAGCTGCTGCTTATCCCTGGTTTCCTACTTACATTCTTCACCTGCTCTTTAATTAGTGCCTTGGGCTTTGGCTGCCTGTCTCCATAGGATATGAAAAAATACTCTACAAATAATGAGGAAATCAGAAAGCAAGATTATAACAACATAATTAATAATGGATCCTGACTACTAGGGGACAGTTTTTTATATAGAGCTGTATTCATGAGAAGCAATCTGAAAATTAAAATACAATCTAAGTAATACAGAAAATTGTGCTGTAGAGGATGGTTGTGTCTTAGCCAGGTGATGAATTGGACAATTTAATCATTCCTGCACATTCTAGCTTCTGTTATTCAGATAAGTACCCAAACCATATGGTCTGTTTTAAGAAAGACTTAATTTGACCTTACTACTTAACAATAAAAACATGAAGAAAAATACAATTTCCCTCAAATACACAACATCTTTAAAGAATCATTTTCATTTTGCCTATAAAGACCCTAATATTCTGTTTCTTGGAGTAAGACAATAATTTATCAATTTAGACAACTGAAGGAACCATTTTGTCTTATAACATATGGAATTAATATTGCTGCTATGTTTTTTTTTAAAAAATCCTTTAGAAATCCAGTATAAACATTGCTCGGGTTATAGCTCTGCTTACTTGTCCTCATGCCCCAAATATGAGCTGGCGCCTGCTCGGAAGACAGAAGCAATACTGAGGTTTTGTCATTCAGGCCCAGTTTATTTCTACCTAACTTTAAACATCTCAGTCAAGTGTTCTATTTATAAATTCTCTATCCTCTTTTTGGCAGAATGTAAAGCCAAAAATGCAGCCCGAGCACTGATCCTGCCTCTGGGATATCTCATGTCCTGCTGTAATCGGGGGTTGCACTAGCGATTTGCACTAGGGATGCCTGCAAGGGACTGCAGAAAGAGAACCATCTCACACAGTGAGTTCAGCAAGCTTTGGCAGCACTGCTGCCATGACACAAGCGTTTCCCTCTCATTGCAGTCTGACAGGGTTGTGCTATAGATGTGCTCAGGTTTTCCCATCTTTCAGCTGCTGAAGAAATCTGTATCTTAATTTAAACAGTGTGATCACTAGTTTTACTGCCCCACTCCCATGACGTTCAGTAGGAACACATTTACTTCACAACTGTGTCTAGCTTCACTGCAGTGAAATATTGAATGAATAGTGATGCTTTGAAACAGCCTAATGAGGAAGGGGAAGGTTTTATTCAAAAGGATTAATGTTAAGTAACAACTGTTCTTGGTTGCACAAATGTTAGCAGAAGGAGTTTTTTATGGTTCTGCTACTTATGCAGATTTCCATACAAAAGTCAAACTATGACTGGCATTGCATAAACTGAGGCTGGAAGTCAGAAAGTTGTTTATAATCACCAGAGGAGTGAGGTTTCAAAAAAGCCTCATGGCATCTAAGGAAAATTCCACTTTTAGATTCCTGTTTATATGACTTAGAGGGAGTAATACTGGTATGAGTCTAAACCAGCAGATTAGACCTCAGGACCCATGCACTTACACTTCCTGCACTGCCATAAGACTATGGGATCTTAACTGCATTAATATGTCAAATGTTTGGGAAAGAAATAGGAAAACTTCAAAAAAAGTTACAAACTTTTCCAAATCTGAATGTTTAAGCACGTAATGGAATCACAAAAATCATTCGGTTTTGATCTCTTGTCAATTGCTTCCATAAAACTCTCTATTAAGGCTATTTCAGTCATTTGTTTCAGCTGTATATTTAATCTGATATGGTTGCATTGTGCCTGGAAGAACAGAAACTGCTGTTGATGTAGATGCTTTAGACGAAAATGTGAATACTTTAAAGAGATTTTTAGTTTAAGTTCACCTTCTTCCTCTATTGTACTCTGTATTCATCCCTAGACTAGAAAAGTTCTTCCAATTACCTGTTCATATACTGATCCATGAATAGTGCAACCATACTTCTATATATGTTCTCCAAATGTCTGGGCTGAATAGTTTATTTCCTCTTGGCTGTAATTATTCATCTCAGCATTTGGCAGTGGTTTTGAGTGGTTTTAATTTTCCTCATGCAATGTGTCATCAAGTTTAAAAAATAGTGGTTTCTTTGGACAGTGTGGGTACTAAAGTATTTGGTTAGCTCACAGAGTGGAAAGGGGCTTCTGACCTTCACAAATAACTTGCAGTTGACGGTCTAGTACATTTTAAAAATTGAGATTAACTCAAAATGATAAATTAAAAGAAAAACATGCAGAAAAAAGGTTTGAAGTTGGGGGATAAAATGGGGCCAAAACCAGGTTCATTGAGGAAATAAGATTTTACTTCAGGAAGGTGAAGGGTGAAGGGAAGATTAATTGGAGGGCCCCATGCAGTATGAGATGGGTGGAAAAGGGTTGAGGTAGGAAGTCAAGTGCTTCACTGAAGATCCCACTTGAATCAGTCTCTACTTGTCAACTATTTTCACTGGGAACTAAGAACTATTTAAAAAAACTTTCCATTATTTATGTATGAAGCTAAACTAGAACCTAAATTATCAGAAATATTGCACTGCATATAAAACCTGAACAGTCTGCAGCTGCATTATACAGTCTGAAAAGTTCAGGTATTCAGGTACAATCTACCTATCAACTGATTCTCTACATTTCTGTCCACCTAAACAGAAATTTTACATATTTTTGGTGACATGAAGGCCTCTTTTTGGCTCTCTAAATATGATGGAATAAAAAATTTTCTGATTAAAAAACAGAATTGGGAAACAGTGATTCATCTTTAGAGCTAGAAAAGGCAAAAGCCTTTCACACCACCAGACCAAGAAAGCATTTTTACACCAATAAGCAAGTAGGGTAATGCATCTGGGACTCATTTAATATAAATCATGACTCTTGGTCTCATTACCAAACTTAAACACTGTGGTATTAATGATGTCAGCTGATGGATTATGTTTGCTGTGATTCCCAAAGCCAAAGTCAGTAATGGAAAAATAACATTCTCTAGGCTTTCATATGGCTTGAAGTATTTCCACTTTATCAGAAATTATTTTTCTGGATCCAGCATGGCTTTATTCTTCCATTCTCCCAAACCAAAACACAGTAATTTTGATTTTTAGCCTTTCACTAGTGTCCAGTTTATACCTGTTTAAGTGCAAATGATTCTCTAATGGTACAATCCCAGTAGGCAGCAGGCTGCTACTCATCAAAGCATAGCTCAAAACCAGCTAAGCAAAATGCCAGGGTTTTAAAATGGCTTATTAATTTGCCTTTCAGATTTTACTTGCAAATAGTTAACATTTTGTTTCTTTGTTAATCCAACTTAAAGTTCGCCATCTACCTTTGTAAAGCCATACATTTCAGACATGCAGAGTCAAATTCCTGCAACATAACCTATTGCATAGCCCAGCTTCAACTATGTCTCTGCTATTCCTGACATATTCATTCAATCTGTTCTTCATGTTCCTCAGCAACAGGGACAAAACAACCATCCAAGGCAGAAATTCAACAAAGCTGTGGCTGGTAAAAGTCCTGTGCTCTGTGTTCCTTCCTCAAGTGGGATCCACAGATGACCTGGTATCATAGTAGTTCCTGGCAGGAAAGTAATTGCTGCTCTAAAATTAGTCCTCTGCAATATGTCTAAGTCAGTTTCTGCAATAAAAACACAAAACCCCCCAAAAACCCCCAAAGCAACAAAAAGCATCTGATTATCTGTTTACCATGAAGTTTTATGCTTTAAATATTCACATTTTCAACAACTGTTTTACAGTAGCTGCCAGGGTGTAGAAGTGACAGCGTGGTACCAGCAAGGAATATGTGCCCATCTCCTGCAAAGGAACATCCTCTATGCCCATTCAAATATCTTGCTGAGTACATTGCAAGTTTTGAGCCTATATTTTAGTCCTAAAACATCAGCAGATCTTAGGGAGTTGTTCTGGGGTTTTGCTGATCATAAACAAAGTTTAGAGGAACAGTGCTTGTTCTTCCATGCTTATGCTTCATGGTTTCAATTGCGTAAATTATATATGATCTTAAGAATCTGTTACTAATACTTATTCATCTTACAGCATCTGTTTGTAACTCATCTTTGGCATTTCCCCAGGATACAGTTTCTTCCTTTGCAATTTTGTGAATACTTTATGATGTTGTACATATTTCCCTTTAATTTACAGAGACATAACTTGTTTGCTGTCATCGGTCTACACCTTATTATTGTCTATGGATACATTTTCAGAATGCAGGAGGAAAACATGATCGGAGCTACAGCTGACATGAAACAGTCATGGGATCCCTCAGGGCAGGGAAATGAAACTGAAACATCAAGCGAAAAGGGCAAGTGCTGAGGCAGATAGCTGGAAGCCCAGAGCATGTCAACCTGCTGCAGGAAAGAACCTTGAGCACCCATAACCATGGGCAGAGCCAAGAAGGTATGATCAGAGCCTCCCACAGAGGGGTCTGGAACTCCCTCCTAGTGATCTTGGTGTTGACATAAATTGTCATCCCACTAGAAGAGCATAAGGGGAGGGCCTGGATCAGCTGCACCACTGTTACGGGATCTCCTCTGAAGGTGTTAGTTAGTTGATTAATTTCATAGAGTGACTTTAAGGAACAGTAATCTCATCTGGGGTCCTTGGACAGCAGTGAAGACAGCTCTAAACTTGCAGGATGACCTCCCACTTGTGGATTCCAGTGGGTCTTCGGCTCCTACATCAGAAATTCTCTCTATCTTTGCTCAAGATTTCTCTTTATTATTTCATATATCTTCTTGCAACAAGTACTGAGGTGACTGTTAATCATGGGTCTGATGTGTGGCTTGAGAACATCATGGGAGTTGCTTAAATCAAGATGGCTTTTATCACAGTTAATTACTATGAACTATTCCATAACATTCCCCCAACACTGTTCTATTATTTTTTTCCACTCCTACCCTACTGCAGACTGTACTTTCTACAGTGTAACTTTCTTTTCAGCTGTTATTGTTGAGCTGACCACTACATTTTCTAAGGGCAGTGTTTCTGTGCTGTATAAGACAATGCTTGCTGCAGTCTCAGGTTTCCAAACTAGGACATTGCATTTCCTTATTGGCTTCTAGCCTCTGGGCTCACATATTGCTCTGTCTTGCTCCATGTTGCTTTGCTGCACACCAAGAGGTTTTCTTGCTATTGCTGGTGACTGGAAGATGTTTCCTCCCCTTCCAGCCTCTAGATAGCAATTTCCAGGCTGCTTATGCAGATGAAGAAGCTTTGATGTAGCACTGCTTTTTTTCAGATTTCCACATGAGAAGAAGAAAAGCTTCATCACACACCAAATTTCTCAGATTTTACTTTCATAAAACCTGCAGATTTGCAGGAACAGATAAAATTGCAAAATATCACTAGAATGTATTTGATTGTTTTCATTCCATTTTCAATGAAGGTGGAATTAACTTTGTGATGGTACGATGAGATTTAAGACTGTCCAAAGCCACAGCTTCTCCCTGTATTCCCTTACTTTTCTCCCTCTGTAAGGGCAGGACCCAAAAGCCAGAATTTTCATGTGCTCAAGACAAAAGTCCCCATTTTTCTGTTGCTTCTTTGTTTCTTGCTGTTGCAAGGGAACGCACCTTATGATACTTCTTCCAATAAGGAAAAAATTCTCCTTGAAATTGTGTAATATTGTTCACGTATTTCTGTTTTCATCTGTCATGTCCTTTTGAAAATGCTCTAGCAAAACCTTTTGTGTCATCATATGAATAATTTTCAAAGCACTTTTTTTTTTTTTTTTTGTCAGATTCAAAGCTGGTTTCTCCCTGTGAGGCTGTAAAAAGATCTAAAGATGATATCACAGGTGGTGAAACTGGAACAAAGCTACTTAATTTGACTAATATCCCTTTTCCTAATACATCGTGTTTAGGACCTTATTGCCTTCATATTCTATTCCATTCATGAATAAATCATGGCCATATTGGCAGTATTTGTGGGTTTCAGCTCACAGTATTTATTTCTGAGGGTGACATACAGAATTTAAATAATGCAGCATGCCCATGTATTGCCAGCTCTGAGTGATTTTGTGAAAGGAGCAGCTTACTTCTGTATGGAGCTGGAAAGGGCAATTGAACTGGTTTTGTTGGAAAGGGGACAAGACTGTGATCAGGCAGCTAATTAAGCAATCAGACTGTTTTGTTTACTGTGCTGCAGGGACCGTCAGTTCACATTATTCGTTAGATCAGCTTCATTGGAGTGCAATTGAGAGCCAAGGGTTGGTTTCTGTCTCTCTCATGGAAAAACAGCAGCAGAAAGCTGGTGAAGAACAATCATCTTTTCAAGTTCCTGGTCCAGCAGGCAAGGGAAGGGAACCACAGTACTTCAGCACAGACATGAGGTGCACTGATAATCAGTCTGACCTTTTTGATACCTTAGCAAAGGCATGATTCTGTCTTTGTGCATATCTATCCCAAAGGCAAATCACCCTGAAAATATGGTTATTTTTAGAGTTGAGCAATTCCTGTCTCTGCTTCACCATGCTGCTCTGCAAATGCTGAATTTGGCGCACTGAGAGTTAGTGTAGACAAAGGAATGGGACGGGGATAACAGGGCCAGAGGCTGCTTAAACCAGAAAAAAAGGTCACCCTGCGCGCATGTGTGGGACTGGTATAAAATCCTACCTGTGGTCTGTCAGAGGAACTACAAGTTGAGTAGAGTAAGAGCAATAGGAAAAGTATGAACATATGGAAATTTTAGTAGCTTCAAGAGAAAGAACTGAAGAATGAATGCTGACGAAAGAAATCAAGGAAAATAATTTTTATTAAGTGAAAGATTATACTAGTATTTCATGTTAAAAATCTGCAGTGCATGAATAATTTAGACTCCTACCAAGAAGCAGAGTAATTTCCAGGTGTAGACACCCTGCTATGCAGACTGATGAAGTATAATTTATATTAATCTTTTGCAGCTCTATACTGTCTCACATTAGTATGTCAAAGTGCTTGAAAAGTATCAGTTAATAAATTCTCCTGGTTTATTAGCTTGATAGAGCGAACCATGTTCTTCCTAGGAGGAAACCTGAATATGTCAGATATTCTTACATCATACAGGAACTCTGTGGCAGTCCAGGATATAATCCAGACCTTCTGAATCACAGCTCTGCTATTTAGCTATGAATTCAGCTTTCTTTAGACTTGACTTGTTTTGGGTCTCATCTTGTACTCAGAAATAGCCTTCCTCCTCCCCCTCCCACCACCTAAGGAAAATAAGTTTTAATTTAAAAACAAACAAACAAACAAAAAATTAGATTAAGTGTACGTTTTTGGTGTGGATTTAGGAACTTTTGATGAAAATATACTTGGAGACAAGCCTCAAATTTACCAGCAGACCAGCTGCTTGACACTGATAAGGAAGTGAGAACACAGAAACTTCAAGAACAGACATTTCTGGGTTTTAAATTGGTATGTTGCAGGGTTACACTTGAGGTGTACTAAGTCGAAGCGTAACACTATGTATTCCCTTTCTGGATGTCAGGAAGGTGAAATAAGACATTTGTCTGCTGATCTTCTCCTTTTCCAGAAATATGTGCAAGTTTGTTCTTTCTACAAAGCCTTTGTAGACTCCCTGGGGTATTCTCATGAAATCATTCTTGAGGAGATAGATAGTCAGTGCAATGTGATTTTCTTCAGAGCTGAAAATTCTTGCTCTCCATTCCCTCCTTACCTGATTTCAGAGTATCAGCATGATGGAGTCTTTCAAACTCTGTGTTAATCAGAGCTTTGGGAAAAAAGTAAGACCATAATATTGCAATGTGTTCCATAGTCCAGACTGCAGCTACCCCATAATCCCCTCTATATTAAGTTTCCTGATCTTTTACTTCTCTCTTACCTTTTTCTATTTTTTTTCCAAATTGTAATTGATCTAGATTATTTTCTGGTAAAGATTTATTTTGTGTTTTAAAACCCCACAAATGTTTTGTTTTTTATGATACACTTCTTTGAATTAAAAGGTCTAGGTAGATGCATCCCAAATCCTGGCTGACTCATAGTCTTATTCTGCTCTTTTAGCACCTTTTAAAGTTAAAATTAATCTTGTCTGTGCACAGGATACTACAGCTCTACAGAGTGTTCCACATGGAAACCCATATTTTCTCAAATCGTTTCTTATTTCCACAGGAATTGCCTTACCAAACACCTCCTAGGACTGCAAGTTCTTCCTTAGAGTAGCAATGGCATTTTACAGATAATGGTATGATCAGTACACCAGTTTTTCATTCTCTCATTCATTCTCATTTAAGCACAAAAAAAAAAAGAAAGAAAAGGATAAAAAAATCTCTAGATCCCTGGTCCTGTCCTTCTGTCAAAGGGAAAATGTTGCCACCCTGGATGGTGACAAATCTAGCTTTGTCTAGCCAAGCCTTGGAACCTCCAAGGACGGTACATTGTTTCATAGCTGCAGTCCTTTGCTCAGTGGGCTTCCATCTCACGTTACATTTAATACCATTTCTAACATTTTGATCCTCAAATGCCATGTAACTATATTTTCTGTATGTAACAAGTCTATCTAAAAGGATGATTTTTCTTGACTTTGTGCTATCAACAGGTTTCATTAGTCCTACATTTCTGGACCAAGGCCTTATGAATTTAATTTGTGTTTACTGTTAAATAAGATTAGACTCAAGACTGATTCCCGAATTCCTCTGATATAAAACTTGACCTTAAATAAGATTCCCTGTCATTTCCATTTTTTTCCTACACTGTTTATACTAATCCCCATCTTCTCTACCTTGCTGACATTTTTAGACACACACCAAATGTATTGCACTAATTCAAGTAGATATAGCACTCACTTTGCCCAAGAGATCATCTGTAATCAAACAAGGATTTCAGATATTTCCAGCACCTTTAGCTGTGGCAAACTCATATTTTATTTCCTCCAGTTTTCTACTTATTCCATTCCTTAAGTTACCTTTTCCTTACCAAAAAAACCCAAACAAACCCAAACACACAAAAAAAAGAAACCCACCTTTTTGCTAGAGGACTTACAGTTTTGTGTGCCAGTTAGTGATCTGAGTTTGTAGTTGGCGCTTTTAATGGCAAGTGACACTCTGACCATGGGCTGACTCTTGTGCTGAAGAATTAATTTGATTGATCTAATGCGGTTATTCCAGTACATTCCTCAGAAATATGTATGGCTACATGCTGGTAACTACCTAAATGACTAGAAATGCATTTGTGCTTCTTTTCTTATCAGAAAGGGGCCATTTTTTAGGTCTTTAGCTGCAGACTTTTGTTTATAGAAACTAGTGGAGATGTCCCTGAAATGTGTACTATTGCAAATGAGAACAGTTGGTTTACCAGTTTACATGCAGCTATGGCAATGGGAGCATTTTCTTGGAATACTTGAAGTGTGGCAATACTTCTGACCCTATGAGCTGCAAACCAGATGTTTCATGTGATCAAGAGCCATGAGTAACGTTCCACATATGCTAGATAACAAAAAAGAAGGGGATCTCAAACTTATGTGAATAGGTGGGATAACAGCTTCCATGGCTTCCCCTGCTTCCATCTGGTTTGAGGCTTTTCAGGGTCCTGTGATTACACCATGACTAGTCCTATTGGCTGTGCTGGCTCATTTCCACCCAAAAACAACGCAGTTTATCTACCAGCACTCCTGGCAGTCCATGGGGCTCTTCTGGCATTCAAGCATGCTCAAAAAATTTGATGGCTGAATGCAAGGTTGAGAACACTCATCATCATTTTCGAAAGTTCATGTTATCATTTTAAAAGTTAATTGAAATAATACTTGAATGTCAGCTTGTCCTCCTTTTCTGCTTGCTTCAACTGGAAAATATACAGAGCTCTACCTATCTCCGAAGTCAAAGGTATGCGTAACTGAGAGTATACCTGGAAGTATGCACCTAGCATAGACAGTGTAGCCTTGCAAGGCAGAGTGGAGGAAACTGCAGGACATCACAACATTGGCTAGTGTCTGGGCTCATCAAGGTATCCTTTGTACACCTCCCAGAACAAATTTTGCCTTTCTGATCTCAGTGCCTTTTTTCTGCTGGTCACAGCTGTCCAGCTTCAAGTTGTGCCAGACTTGAAGACTGTAAGAGGACTTGGCAAGCTGTCTGTGAAAGGGAAGTGTTCCAGCCTGAGGAAAGCAGGAGTTCATCATTAAAGATTTAGTAAATAATGTCCTGCTCATAAAGAACAAAAATGGAAGTGGAATAGCTTGGAAATTCATGAGCATTTTGAAACGGCAGAAGCCATGCTACCCAGCATCTGAAATACATTTAAACTACTATAAATGTTGTGAATCAATGATCACTAACTGCATTCTGGAAGGAAACTAGTGATATAAAAAGTAATGGGAAAAGCCAGAACTGAACATTAGTAATTTTCTTCATAAAAGCAAGTTTCCATGACTCATTCATATGCTAACAATTACATGTGTTTAGAAGCTGAATTTTAAGATTAAAATAGTCAACTAAATTTAACTGCACCATTAGCTTTATGTTCTTGCAGAAATGTTTTGCCCTGGCAATTGCAGAGAACAGCAAGGTGATTCTGAGCATAGGTTATGATAACATCCACCCATAAATTGCATTTACTGGCTCTCTAAATATGTGGATAACACTGAGGGTTTTTTCCAGTCTTCTAAATATTTGCTTGCCAAGGTGATGCTGTTTAATTCACATCTCCAAAGAGCTTTAGTTTTACAGAAGAATTTTTAGTCTTTTCATAAAGGTTATTTTTATGTGCAATGTGAACTGAACTTCCCAATCAATGTTCTAGACTGTGATGTTTAGAGATGGCTACAGCCATACAGGCTAAATGCTGGGCATGATTATTTTTGCTTTCCTAGTCTTGGTTTTTGTTCACCTGTGAACAACTTCTTAGAGAATAAGAACATAAATGCCATACTGCATCAATTCAGAGATAAGCCCAGGTGATTACTCTGGCAGGAATTTGTGGATAATGCAGGGATAAATCTGATGGGAAGAAAACTATGACAAAATGATTCTTTCTTTCTTATGTTCTCTCAATTTGTGTAGCCTAGGAATATCTTGAGTCAGAGTTACATCCAGAAACTACTTACTACTTAATAGTCACTGTTAGATTTGTCCTCCATGAATTGGACTAAACATGATTATATCTTCTTGGCCACCACAGCATCCTCAAAGTCTGACAATTTCGCTATGCATTATCTGAAAAAGTTATATTTAATTTGTTATCCTTTAAGTTTTATACTCTGAGAACCTAAAGCAAGGCTTCCAAAACTCAGTTTAACTGAATGACATGAAATAGTGTATGACATGACAACACTTCCCTTGTCGCCCCATTTGTGAGCTGACTCTAGGGTACCTCTCTGTTGCCATTCTTCTAAATGAGGAAGTAATAGGATATTGTCCTGAGATAGAGTTAATTGTCTTCATAGCAGCTGATAGGATGCTGGTTTGGATTTGCGACCTAAACAGTGTTGATAAGACTGATGTTTTAACTACTGCTGAGCACTGCTTACAACAGATTCAAGGCCTTCTCTGTTCCTCACACTGCTCCACCATTGAGCAAGCACAAGAAGCTGGGAGGAGACACAGCCAGGACAACTGATCCCAACTGACCCAAGGGATATTCCATTCCATGTGACATAGTGCTCAGCATATAAAGGTGAGGGAAGAAGGAGAAAGGGGTGGGGGAATTTTGGACTGATGGCATTCTGATTGCCAAGTCACCATTACATGTCAGAGACCTGCTCTCCTAGAGATGGCTGAACACCTGCCTGACAATGGGAACAAATTCCTTGTTTTGCTTTGCTTGTATGCATGGCTTTGGCTTTATTTGTGAAACTGCCTTTGTCTGAACCCATTAGTTTTCTCACTTCTACCCTGCTATTTCTCTCTTCCATCCCACTGAGGGAAAGTGAAAGAGAAGCTGGATGGAGCTGAGCTGCCTGTTGAGCACAACAGCTATTAACCTATCCCAATATGGTAAATGTTCTGTCCCTCTGATCATTATGTTCTTCCCATTATCTCTGACTTTGCCATATCCCTTTTCCAATAAGAAATGGATCTGTGCAGACCGATAAAAGGGTGGGCACACCATTGATTTCTATGACGACTTAGTAATGATTTTTCTTTGTTAAGAAATACATATTAAAAGGTCTTCATGAAAGATCCTTTCTTAATATTCCTGGACTTTTGACCACTACTGAGCACCAAGACAGCATTTTCAAGGAATTATCTAAAGGCATCTTTCTGAGTGGCTATGGCTTATGTATATGTGGCTATAACCATACATACATACAGCTAGGGTTTTATTCCCTGTCTGCAGCCTTTTGTCAAGAGCAGCTTTCAGAATAAAACTGACTTGAAGCAAAATGAACCTCAGAAAAGAGTACACCGTAAATTTCTGAACCCTATCCACAATGCATTCGGTTTCTTCTTTTTAGAACACCCTACCTTGAAAGCCTTACAGCACAGAAGAACTGTGGATTTACATGAAATATCTGAGCAGACAAAGAATTGTTGAACATAAATCTGAATTCTATCAGCAGAATATTCTTTTCTGTAACATTTTGTCTCTCATTTCATTGCATGGCATAGTAGTATTTTGAGTTGATTGAAAAGTAATTTATAATCAGTGGAAAGCAGAGCATAAAAAGCTCAATTTAATATCCATTTCTTTTCACATCCATCTCCAGATGAACTTTTTTTTCCCATGTAGCTTTGCCCTGTCTTAGGAAATACTGCAGTTACTGTTAAGTAAAATCAAGAAATAAAAAAAGAAACCAAACAAACTGAAAGAACAATAAAACTACTTTTTGCACCTACAGATTTTTGGTACAGATTTTTGTGCTTGGAGAGCTTGTAACAGAATAGTTCTTCCTTCAAAAGAAATAGTTTCAACTAAAATTTTTAAAAATTCATTCTCAAACATTAGCCTCAAGTCCTTTTCACTAACTGCCATGGCTGGAAATGGTTGAGAGATGGTGAAAGGTATTTCAGTTTATTGTGGATTATCAGAGTTTATAAAACAAGAAAAATATGAATAGGTAAATAATCTCATGGAATTAATCTTAAGGAAATCAAGTAAATAAAAACAATCTACTGAGGGGCTTTGTAGAGAGACACACGGCAAATGGTTGTTAGGTGTTTTAAACATAATAGAAATCACACTATTTTTCCTTTAGAAATATGTAGTTGTTATTAATAACAGGTAATAAAATAGGGCTATGTCTTATCTTCAGGAACATCTGAGAACCTAAAGCAAGGCTTCCAAAACTCAGTTTAACTGATTGACATGAGCAGCTTAAAAAATATTATGGTACATGAATGTCTGTGGTTGCTTCCCCTCTGCCAGGTCCTGATGTGCCTTGAACAGCAGCTACCTTTGGACACACACTGAACTGGAAGAGCCAGCACTGATGTGATTGAAGAGATAATCTCTTTAATCACTGTTATTTTGACTAGCCTGTAACCATCTCGCCAAGTCCTTCCAAAGTCTGGTTTAAAATGAAAATAGTGGGTATTCCATTCTGCTTCTGTCTACACCCTTTCTTCCATGTTACAGATTCTTTTCTCACTCTTTGTCTTATCCTATATCTAATACTGATTTGTTTATTATACCAACACACACTTATAGCTATTCTGACTTTGGCATTTTCATAATTGCAGTGCATATATAATACTTCATAATTTCAGAACTTCTGACAACAAGCCTGCAATGATGGAAAGATCATTTTCTACAGGAGCATTGAGGGGGAGGAATACAGGCTTTAATTTCACTTTTCTATATAGTTGGCTTAACATTTATAATGTTATGATATATAATTTATAATAAAATATAATTTTATTTTGGGATTCTTCAGCCATTTGTTGCTATTATTTTACTGTTTGTTTTGTATTTTGCCATTCTACCTACAATTCATTTTTAAAAGACCTGATTTTAGTACCACACATTCAAGTGACTTTAAATTCGCTGACAGAGAACATTCTATTTCTCCTTCTATTTTTGCAGTAAATGTTTCTTTCAAACCCCACATTTTAAGGAGATGACAGATTATATTTTCTCTAAAGTATTCCCCAGTCCAGGGATAAGAAGCATGGCATGCAAATCAGGGATTTCCAGAGGAATTGTGCCTTCCTTGCAGTTCCTGAAGGACCTTATACTTCACACCACACTATTGCTGTGGAGGTGTTTTGTCATCGGGCTTGTCTCAGACACAAATTATTTGCTGCTATCAATGAAACAGGGTTGTGATTTTCCCCACACTAGGTGATTTTATACTGCATTCACCATTGTGATGAAGATGCTCAAGTCCACTTTAAACTGGCAGTTTTAATTTATCATTTAATCACTTGAATCTCAAAGGTACTTTTTTCATTTCTATGGGATTTAGCAGTGGTCGAGATTTGGAGAACGTGTTTTTTGCTAAGGCACCGTGCTCTTTGCGAAGAGAATGCTCTTTTCTGCTAGGAGAACGTTGTCTTTTGTGGAAAATGTTGTCGGTTGTGGAGAAGGTGGCATTTGCTTGGGGAATGTGTTTTTTTGCTAAGGCACCGTGCTCTTTGCAAGGAGAATGCTGTTTTCTGATAGGAGAATGTTGTCTTTTGTGGAAAATGTTGTCGGTTGTGGAGAAGGTGGCATTTGCTTGGGGAACGTGTTTTTTGCTAAGGCACCTTGCTCTTTGCGAGGTGAATGCTGTTTTCTGCTAGGAGAATGTTGTCTTTTGTGGAAAATGAGGTCGGTTGTGGAGAATGTTGCATTTGCTTGGGGAACATGTTTTTTGCTAAGGCACCGTGCTCTTTGCGAAGAGAATGATGTTTTCTGCTAGGAGAATGTTGCCTTTTGTGGAAAATGTTGTCGGTTGTGGAGAAGGTGGCATTTGCTTGGGGAACGGGGTTTTTTGCTAAGGGACCATGCTCTTTGCGAAGAGAATGATGTTTTCTGCTAGGAGAATGTTGTCTTTTGTGGAAAATGTTGTCGGTCGTGGAGAAGGTGGCATTTGCTTGGGGAACGTGTTTTTTGCTAAGGCACCGTGCTCTTTGCGAGGAGAATGCTGTTTTCTGCTAGGAGAATGTTGTCTTTTGTGGAAAATGTTGTCGGTTGTGGAGAATGTGGCATTTGCTTGGGGAACGTGTTTTTTGCTAAGGCACCG
>JANRGW010047177.1:0-10527 GCA_024733675.1 Psilopsiagon aymara
GGCGGCGAGAGAGGGGGTTTTTATATATATATATATTTACGTTATTTTCCCCTTTATAACACCACTCGCTCGCCCGGGGATGAGGGACCCAAAGGGCCCGGTACGCCGGGACCCGGTACCGGTGCATCCCGCCCGGGACCACCCTCCACTGGCCCGGGGCTCGCCGGGCTTGTGATGAACCCCCGAAGTTTGGGGTTCGCGGCGGGTGCAGAGCGCTCCCCGGTTCGGGGCTGCAGCGCGGCTCTGTCCGGCGATGCTCGGTGGCCCGATCCCCCCTCTTCCGCCGCCGTTTCCTCGCCGGGGCCCGGAGAATCTCCGCGGCCGCTCGTAGACCAGAGCCGAGGCCCCCCGGCCTTTGCTTCGGCGCCGAGCCGCGCGCTCGGGCAGGGACCGGAGCAGCGGCTACGGCTCGGCCGTGTCCGTTCTCCGTGCCCGGGGCCGGCGGGGCCTGAGCCGGGTCCGTTTCCGGCCTGGCACGGCTCGGCTCGGGCATCCCGGCGTTGCAAACAGCACCGCCGCTCACCGAAGCCTCTCTCCCCGCTGTCGCGATAGGCTCCTGTCGCCGACAGCGCGCTTGATGCAGCCCGAGCCCTCCCCGGGCACTTCGGCGGAGGTGCGGGTGGCTCTGCGGAGCGCACCCCGGGGTCCCCGGGATGTCCCCAGGGTATCCCCGGGGTCCCGGTGGTCGCCGAGGCCCAGCCGGTTGCCGCATCAGGCCGGGGTCAGCCTGGGGTCAGGCCTCTCCTCCTTCAGCCCTATCCCCACCGGGGCCGCCCCGACGGGCCCTGCCCGGGGGGGTCCCTCCCGAAGCCCGGGGCACAGTGCCCGCACCTCCCGGCCCCGGGGACCGGCGGCTCTCACCATCTTACTGCAGCCGCCACGGCGCCGACAAAATGGTGGCGGGCAAGAAACGCCGCCGAGGAACGGGCACGGGGCCGGGAGCGAGCGGGGGGACGCGGTGCGGTCGTGGGGGGAACAGGGACCGAAGGGGCCCACGGGGTCCCGCTCTCGGGAATGGGTCTGTGCCGAGCATCAGCTGCTGCGGGGATGCAACTCCGGGTTCGTGTTCTGCAAGGTGGTTTATTAGTAGTATTTATTATATATATATATATAAAAAAGGTATAGAATACATATATTATATATTATACATTATATATGATGTATTATATATTATATATAACATGTTTCCGAGCAGGGACTGATCCCGAGGCATCTCCCTCCCTCTCCAGCCCATCCCTGGTGCTCACTCGCCATGGCTTCGGTGGGGATCGGAGCTCTTGGAGCATCCTCCACCTTCGACAGGGCCCAGTTGAAGGAAGCGGCGCGATCCTTCATGCCCTGGCCCCACTGCGGGGGTCCCCGGCGCTCCCCCAGGCTCCGTACGGGGCTGTATCAGGGTCCGGTTGGTGTGGGACGGAGCGTCTGCCTCCGCCGTGGGGCGGCCACGGCAACGCAGCCATGGCCGAGGTGGCAGGGCCGCTGGATGCGGGTACGGCTGAAGGGTGCGGATCGGCCCTGGGGCGCTCTTTCAAGGGGATTAACGGGACTTGGCCCGGCCGAAGGAGCCGCTTCAGTCCCGTTGCAGCCCCAGGGGCAGCTGGAAAAGGGGGTTCAGACCCTGGGGTGTCCCCTCTCCACCTCCCAGCGCTGAGCCTGAGGGCCCACAGTGCTTTTTGGGGTGCTGAGGGGTCCTGTGCTCCCTCCCCACTGTTCCTGCGGGTGCAGAAGCATCTGTATGTGCCTGGCTCTGCTGCATGTGTTGATGTGCAGGATGAGTCCCTCCGGGCCTGCTGCAGTGCGGGCTGTGACATCGCTGCTCCCCAGCCCTGGGGGGGGGGCTGCACCCCAAAACTCACCCCTGCTTGTCCTGCCTTGTGTTCAGCTGCTGTGGCAGAGGAGAGATGGATCCCCATGGCACCAGCCCTCTTTTGAGGGGTCATTCCCAAACCTTGTCCTGGGTGCCATTGGGTGCAGCCTGATCCCCAAGATCTGACTGTGTCCCTAAGGCCCCACTGAAGGGCTGTTGGAAACCCCTGGGTGGGAACGGTGGGTCTGGGATCCGCTGGGATCCGGTAGCATCCTGTAGGATCCCCGATAGCGGAGGGCTCTCAAGATGGAGTGCCTCAGGGATGGCGGTGTTGTGGCCTTGTTGGCATGAGGGGATGGCGCTGAGCTGCCAAATCCACATGGATGGGCAGCAGCGAAGGTTTGCAGTGTGCAATAGGGCTGTGCTGAGGGGCTGAGGTGAGGGGTTTGCCTCTGCTATGCCACGCTGGCACCACAGGCGGTGTCCCCATCCCTTCCCCTCCCTCCGAGCTGCATCCAACTGTTGAGAAGGGTGGAAGTAACAATAAATAATACCCCTAATAACGCCCTCATCATGGAGGGGCCGAATCCTGCAGCTGCAGTGGGAGCGACTCCATCAGTCCCACGGCTGCGGCTGTGCTGGGGACCGCGGTGTGGGCACGGATGTGGCCCGGGCACCATCTCTGTGAGCGCTCTTCCCTTGCAAAGCGGTTCCCTGATCCCACCTGGGATCTCCCAACCGAAGGTGTCTCCACCGCACCAACAAACCCTTTCCTTTCCGACCGCTCCGTGCTCATCCGTGGGGTTTCTGCACTGTTCTCCCCCTTCCTGCCCCAGCAATTCCATAATCCCTTCACGTCTGAGTCAGCCCAAAGGAGAGAAAGGATCTTACCTCCATCCAGGGCTGCTGGGGAGCTTGGGCTCCTCTGGGATTGGGAGCTAGCAGCCCAGGAAGCAGGGCATGGAGCCCACAGTGGCTTCTGTGACTGGAAAGCCACTGGGAAGACATGGGGAGCTCTGCAGCTTCCCAAATCCAGGCTCTGCTCTGGCGTTGGAGTTGCTTGAGGAAAGCTGACACAAGGGATGAGGAGGATGAGGGGTTTGGGGGTGGTGGGAACGTGGTGGGCAATACCCACACCTCATCTTAGTCCCTGGTGCCACATCCCAGCCCGTTGGGACCCATGGAGCAGGGAGAGGCACCTCCGGGCTCCAGGGATTCTCCTGGGAATGCTCATCCTTTGTCAGAGCTCCTTTGGAAGGTCCATGAGCACCATCCCATGGTGTGGGCTGATGTGGGGGCTGAACCCTCCTGTGGTCGTGTCCCCTCTTTGGGGCTGCTCCTGAAGGAAATAGCCCTTCGGTGGGAATGATTCTGGAAAGAAGGGGATGGTGACAAAGATTTTTCCCGGTATTCCCAAGAAAGGGTAAAAATATGATTTAAAATCTGTTTTCAATTAAAATAAACCTCTAATTTGAACCATTTCTTGGTATTTACTGTTTTCTTTGCTTTTTGGCTCTCAGGAATGGTTATTCCTGGGGTTAAACACTTTCTTTCCCTAAAAGCCTTTCTGGTTTCTATTTACCTCCTTAAAGCCCCAGAATATTCCAACTTTTTACCTTTCCCTGGAGGTTATAAACTCGCAGCGTTGGGACCGGGGGGATCCTGAATTATGGAACGTCACCTCATTTACCTCCAGTCTGAGGGCTTTTCGGGCTCACTCTTGCAGCGAGCTCAGCACCCAGCAAACACCATTTTGGACCATTTTCCCAGTCCCGTCCCTCCCCATCCCAGCACTTTTCCTCCTGGGAGATGTTTTCCTGATCCTTTTCCCCATTTCCCTCGCAGATGCCAAAGGGACGATCCGGGAGATTGTGCTTCCCAAGGGCCTGGACCTGGACCGGCCCAAGCGGACGCGGACGTCCTTCACTGCTGAGCAGCTCTACCGCCTGGAGCTGGAATTCCAACGCTGTCAGTACGTGGTGGGCCGGGAGCGCACGGAGCTGGCGCGGCAGCTCAACCTCTCCGAGACCCAGGTAAGGGTCCCATGGGACCCCCATGGGCTCCAGGTGTGGTGGTCAGCAGCTTGGGGAAGGAAGGAAGGAATGAGGGCTGGGATGGGTTGAACATCCCACATCCATGGAGATGGATGGGGCTCAGTGCTTGCTGGGATGAAGGGATGCTTTGGAGTGTGGCCAGTGGGAAGCGTGTGTGGTGTTGCGTGGTCCTCCATCCATCCCTTTCTCTTGAGCTGGAGTTGAGGGCTATGGGGGGGTCAGGGCAGCCCTCAGTAGGGGATCGTGCGCAGCTTCCCAGTGGAGAGCATCCCTTGGCTCTACTGGGAGCCTCTGGGAGGCTTGTAGGGGGCAGGAGGTTTTACACAGGGATCTGAGGTCCTTATGGAGCACCCACAGCGCAGGGTGGGTGAGTGGGGATGGCCATGGGATGAGTGCTGTTGGGAATGGATGTTTTGGCTGCGTATCACCTGGATCCCGCATCCCCGTCGCTCCCCTATCCCTGTGGCTTCACTCTCCTGCTCCCAGAGGCATGATCCATCCATGAGTATGCCATGGGGATTATCCCTGTGGACCCTGAGCTTGGGTGGCCACCTCTTCTCCATCCCAACATTCCTGGCTCTGTGGGGAGGGATATGAGCTTGGGAGAGGTTGGAATGTTCATGTCTGTAATAGAGGCTGCTGTGCAAACCAAGCGGGAGCAGTGGAATACCCCCACCAGCCCACCCTGCCCCTCCATGGGCCACTGAGGCTCCTTTAAAGGCATCTACATGGATTCAGGGATTCAATTAAGAAGCAAATCCAGTATTCCCAGACCTGCCCTGGCTCCAGCCTCCTGCCTGTGTCAAGGAGCTGGTTTTGGGGAGCCTCTGTTGCTCCGTGGCGCTTTGGGACTCACCGTGCATGGTCCGGGGAGCATGGAACAGAATTCCTCTTGGATCTGTTGGCAGTGGAGTGGATGGGTTTTGGTCAGGAGCAGGGTTTACTTGGTGGGATGGGTGTGAGGAGGGGCTGGGATAAGGAGCTGGGTCCCTCTTCCTGGTGTCCCAGCTGAAGGCCCCGTCCCAGCATCACCTCCATGGAACTGGAATGGCCACATTAATCCCTCTCCATAGGGACCACTTATTTCCTGCTTGCTCACTGCCTTCATCACTCAGTGAGCAAATTCACACCCATGGCCCATGTCTGTCTCCTCTCTTCTTCCCTCCTCCTTCTGCATCCACTGTTTTCCCATCTCTCTCCTTCATCTCTGCCTTATTTAATCCCTTTCCTGCTCTTCACAGCTTTTCCTTCCCTGCAGCAAATTCCCAGTTGTGCCTTCCTGGATCCCCATCGCTTCCCAGCCACCGCCATGCCTGGGGACAGATTCCCCCTCTCATTAGTGGGTGCAGGTCCCCTTGGACCATGGTTTCAGGCTCTTTGCACACTCAGGTATCACCTCCCACCCTGCTCCTTCACCATCCATGGCTGAAGGGGTTCCTTGGTCACTGCTGGGTGACCATGGGGCTTTAGATGATGTGGCATTGTGTGACTCCATGCAGGATGATGTCCAGTGTGGATGTGGCCTGGAGATGGGATAATCACCACCGGCCACTCCTGTCCCACCAGGTTCCTCCTTGTTCAGGTGGACATTTGCAACAATTTGGGGTACTTTGGAGGTTTTCCTCTCAGGATTATCCAGGAGCAGCTCCCAGGACATATGGGAGCTGCTCCATCTCATAGTTGATGGATTCCCAACCAGCAGCATCATGGCCCTTTCCTGGCTATTTGCCTTGTGCTCTTGGGTGGGATGGTGGGATGGATCCTTCCCATCCCCTCACTGGGTTATATCATGGTTTGCAGATTAGGAACCTTCTCCCTGCCAGCTCCTCCTGACTTTGCTCTTCGTTGGGACCCCAGATGCGATGGGAACCCACCACGTTCCACCATGGATGGAGAGGAAAGGGGGCACAGAGGGGCTGCTGCAGAGGGGTTTTGGTGCCTGTGGATGTTCAGGAGGAGGGAGGATGATTCATCCCTGCTCCTGTATGAGAGCAGAGTGCTGCAGAGAGCGTGATGAGATAGGAACAGACACGATGGCATCGCGGCTGAAGAGCTGCAGCCGAGCATCCCTGTGAGTGGGTCCTCTGTCCAGGAACCCCCACCAGAGCAAAAACCACCTAAAGAGCCTCTCTGAGCCTCTTGGTTTACCTTCCTGGCATCAGATCCCGCTTTCTGGCAGACTTGGAGGCAGGAGGCGATTGCCTGATGTGCTGACAGAGAGAGGGGATTGGGGTTTGGGATATGAGACATGGGACGCAGGACATGGGGCAGTTTCGGCTTCACTCAGGTGAGGAGGAGGAGGGTGTTTCCATCCACCCCAGCTCTCTCCAGCCCTGGGAATTCACCTCCTCCCACTGGAAGCTGCTCCAGACCCAGCCCAAACGAGCCATGGATGTGGTTGGTGATCAATGAATTCAATCAGCCTGTCAACGTACTTGCATTAACTTGCCAAGTTAACGAAGGCGAGATTATCCCACCCGGGAGACAGACACATCCCGGGTGAGCTCTGCATCAGCAAAACCCACCCGCAATCCCGGGCTCCCAGAAATGGCTTTCTCTGGCATCGCATCCCAATGAGGGCGAAGTTCCCCCTTCTCAGTGCCATGGAACGTGGAAGGCAGAGGGGAGCTGGAGGCAGAAGGACCACAGAGGAAGGATTATTCCCCCAATGCCCGGCAGGATGGGCGGTGGGATGGGCTGGATGATGGGATTTGCTCTCTGGAGCAGGAGTTCAGCACCAGGCTCGGGTTCAAGTAACCCTGTGTCCATGCCACCTCTTCCTGCCCTCATTCCAGTGAGGACAGAGACCTGACACATCAAACAAGATCTGAGCACCCAGGAGCTTGGCTGCACCCAGCTCCGAGCCTTGTCCCTCTGCAGGAGGTGGTTCACCCATTCCCAAAGGCAGGAGCTTGGGATATAGGGGTATCCTCAACCGAGGTGGCCATGCCCAGGAGCTCTGCTGTCAGCTCTTGGATCCATGCACCTCCTGGAACACCCTGGTGAGCTTTGGGGCTCCCGTGCAGCACTTGTAGAGGGATGGTGGGGTAGGGAGTGGAGTGAGGTCTGAGCACGCTGCTTCTTTGTAAGGGCAAGAGCAAAGCAAGAGCGTTGTTAGAAGAGCTTTAAGGTCCCTTTCAACACAAACCATTCCATGATTCCATGATTCTTGCTTGCCCGGCTGCTGGAAATCCCATGGGACACTCCTGGCGTTCCCTCACCGTGATGAGCTCCATCACAGCAGGTCTCACAGATCTGCATAGAGACAAACTCTTGGGCCATCCTTGGCAGACGCTCCTACAGCTCCGTCACTGCTGATGTCCCATAGCCCCGAGCATCCTGTACCCACAACATGGAGCTTGCAGTTCTGTGATCCCCAAAGCACATATGAGGAAGCAGCTGAGGCAGAGGAGGGGTGGGAAGCTCTATTTATAGCCCAGCAATTAAGATGATGCTATTAAAGATTAATCACACCTTGAGTTGTTAACAACCACCAGTCCTGCAGCAGGAGAACTGTGCAGTGATGGTGGTACCAACCCAGGTTGTCCTCTCGTGGGGACAGCAGCAGGAAAGGAGGTCTGGAGGAGGTGAGGATCACTGAGCCCAGTGCTGGGAGATGTGGGTTGGGGCTTCCCCAAGGCTCAAGGGGCAGGGAGGACCCTAATGCTCCTGGTTCTTGGAGTCGGCAGTCCTCAGGGAAAGCCGAGTTCCCAAAGCTTTGTTGGAAGCCCCTTTTGTAGACCATGCAGAAAACGTGGGTGTCCCGAGGAGGATTCCATCCCTCCGTCTTTGCCTCCATCCCTCCTCTCCTCCATCCCTTCAACATTCCATCCATCCTGGAACTCAAGGAGCTTTAAGGTCCTTTCCAACCATTCTATGAGTCCACGAACACTTCAGCTCCAAATGTTGCAGGCGGGCTGGGTTTTCCCAGAACCGTTCCCAGTTTTCCTCAGCACACTCCAATGGGATATAATTTAAGAGGAATTCTTTCCTAAAATGACCGTTTTGATGGGAATTGGGTTGGGTGACAGTTCCCCAACACTGGCGCAGGATCCCCAAACCCAATGCTCTGGGTTGCCACCCTCTGGCTGGGTGCTGGCCATTGGGAGGGATGGCCAATGCCGGGTGCTGTGTCCCATGCATCCCAGGCAGCACTTCCTGGGAATGTGGGGAAATCACCCATCAGCCGTTGCTGCTGCTTCCATGGAGACCCAATCTGTCTCTGCCCCATTCCATGGGTTGGAGGATGCTCCCTTGAGGACACCTTGCTCCAGGGCCCCCAGGCCGGATGCTGGAGGACACTTCCCCCCCACCAGTCCATCCCTGTCTCTCCTCTCTCCTTCCTCTCATTTCCATCTACAAAGAGCACCTCTGCTATGGAACAAATATCCTTAATTCCAGAGCTAAAGCAGGATGAGTGCATGCTTCTGGTTGGAGTATGGGATCAAGAGGCTGCTCTGGGTTTGGGCTACTGGAAGGCTGGGGTCTCTTCCCACCTTGGACATCCCCAACACATGGGTCGGAGCTCCTTGTGCCTGGAAGCACTGCCCCAGATGCGTCTGTCCTGGGCTATGGCAGAGGGTTTGGGGCGTGTGGTGCAGATGGGGTGGCCCCTGATCCTTTTGGGGTGCAGAGGGGCTGAAGGAGATGCTGAAGGATGGTTCCATCCCTGTTCCTGCTGTGATGGGAAGAGGCAGACGGGTCCTGCAGCGTTATGAAACCTCTGTGTGAGGCAGCTTTGGGCAGTGAGCCGATGGCTTATGCAATGCCGAGGCCTGAGCCTCTGCAAGCCCGTGGACCCATTCGGGATGGAGGGAGGAGGAAGAGGAGGAGAAGAAAGGGTATCCAGACTGCCATGGGGAGACACTGGCGCATCGGCTTGGTCCCACCTTCCCCCGTGCAGCGGCGGGCATCAGCTGATGGCGGCGGGAGCTAATCCCGGGGAGGAAAATGGCCTCGGCCGGCAGATGGGAATAGTCCCGGATGGACGGCGTTCCGGCACGGGATGCGCGATGTGATAGCGCCGGGGTCAGCGCCGGGGCAGGGCTGCCATGGAGTAAACACCATGGAAAAGCCATAACATATTCCCTACTGCTTCCCATGTGGATGCGGGATCTGGGATGATGCTCATGGGCATCCCAGGGGAGAGTGAGGACCACCCTATGCCGTTTGGTGTCTGTGTCAGGATCCAGGATGGTGCTCATGGGTGTCCCAGGTTGGATGAGGATCATCCCATGCTGTTAGGCTGCCAAGCACCGGGGTGCTGAGGGACTTTGGGGGGTGCTGGTGTGAGCGGTGTGTAATGAGCTGGTGTGACCAGGGTGATCAGGGATGGGGGCTTTGGCTTCCCGCTGGCAAACTGATCCCTCAGGAGCGATATCCCACTGCTGCTCAACCGCAGACTGCTAAAACACATGGGTTTGGCGCCACATAATGTGAACTGAAGAGAGGGGAGGGTGATGGTGATGGACCTTTCCATCCCTGGAGTATCCAGGGAGCTCAGCGTGCCCGTGTGGGGTCTCCTTTGGGATTAACTGCATGGAAATGACTCGTCTTGTGGCTGGGAGGTGTTAGATGCAGAGCAGCGATCAGGGCAGCACTGTGGCTCCGGGGAAGGGGCTCGGGAGCTCCCAGGTTGGCTCCGGGCACCTCCTGGTGCACGGTGCTGGTGCCGGTGCCCCTCTCCCGGCGCCCCCAGCCCCGCGCCGTGCCGGAGCTCCCGCTGTGCCATGGCTGCGAGCGCCGGCTCCGTGCCGGGAGGTGCCGGGATCCCTCTGCCCCGGTTCCTTCCCTTGTCCGGAGCCGTGCCAGGGCCCGTGGGGAGCCGTGACCGCGCTCAGACGCTCCGCTGGGGGGGGGGGTGTCTGTGGCACGTGTGGGTGCCCCCCGCACGCGTGTGTGGATGGCTCCGTGTGCGCGCAGAGCGCGCAGCGGTTGTGATGCGGATAACGGCTGCGCCCGCGGTGCAGGATGGTGCTGAGCGCTCCAGAGGGGGGTCCTGCCCATGTGCCCGTCCCGCTGCCTCGCAAGCCCAGGCGGCCACGCGCTGCCTCTGCCGAGCTCCCCGAGAAGCTCATATGCTCGCTGACATTTCCCGTCGCATTCCCGGGCGGCATTCCCGCCTGCACCGACCCCCGCCCCCCGCGCCAGGAAGAGATGGGAATGGCCGAGCCGCTGAGAGGAGCGTCCGGAGGGCTCCTGGAACAGCTCCGCAGGATGGAGCCTTCCTGCAGGGAGAGCTCCGGAGGTGGGGGTGCTGAGGGGAGGTCCCTGGACCGCCGCAGCTCGGTCAGGGCATGGCAGCCACTCTGTGTGTGTGCGCTCAAAATACAATCAAACGGCGGAAAATAACGTTGAAAACCAGGAATAGGAATGAAAATCAACTTAAAAGAGCAGAAAATAGAATTAAATCCAGAACTGGATGGGATGGAATAGAATAGAATAGAATAGAGTGGCATGGAATAGAATGAATAGAATAGAATAGAACGAATAGAATGGACTAGAAAAAGATAATAGGATATAATGAAAAGGAAAGGAAAAAGCAGGAAAAATCAGGAAAAACAGGAAAAAAGGAAGGGGAAAAGAAAAAGAAAGAAAGGAAAGGAAAGGAAAGGAAAGGAAAGGAAAGGAAAGGAAAGGAAAGGAAAGGAAAGGAAAGGAAAGGAA